>WAAB01008607.1:520415-539933 GCA_013389865.1 Piaya cayana
CATGTAATCAGTTTCAGAACTTAATAACGTTGTTCAAGTGAACAGGGATACAAGCTGGAAGGTTAAAGAGAGTCAAACGCACATAACAGCTCACTTCAACTCTGCAATCAGACAGGTAATTATTATTTCTCAGGATGCCATAGTCCAGCAATTATAAAATTTAAATATTAATTTTAGAAGTCTTAATTATAGCAACCAGGATAGTTTTGTTCAAAATAGTCCCAAAAATAACTTAGAAAGAAGCTAATAGCAATTTACCTGATTGAGGAACAGGTAGAGATTTAATTACAAATGGAAAATGTGGGTTGCTTCTATTTGCATAGCAAATAGGAGAAGAATTTGCTCTTTTGAGGGAAGTTTTTACTTGTCTCTCATTATTGAAATAATAGGTTATCAACAAATTCACAAAAAATAAGGTTCAATAGATGAACATAAACATATAATTTGTGTTTATTTATGTCTGATCTGTGTCTATTTTATTTACCTGTAAATATCAGGTAAATAGATTGTGGTGTGTAAACAAATATATATTTTTTTTAACAGTCATCCATTTTCTGATATATAAATGTATCATAATGTGCTAATTTGCTTCTCAAGATAAATCCAATTTTAACCATGTCCCTTACTGGGAAGGAAATACTATGCAATTTTCTCTTTTTGCCTCAGACAGTGGTTGTACAGTGAAAGGTCACACACTGGCTCTGTGGCTAGCACAGCGAGTGAGGTTTCATGTCTTCACATCACCTAATTGTAATGTATTGCTAGTAAATACATTGGTATTACCAACAAAACTAATTTTGAAGACAATGGCATTGTAAATAAATAACAAATAAGTCTCATTGACGAATACTGTAGTTAAGATCTGGTCTGAGTGGGCTAGGTTCCATAAACTCTGTTGTGGAAAAAAAAACAAAGCAAGAATGTGTAGTTCCCAATTTACAAAATGGGAAACCCCAAATTTAAGTAATTTGTTTTATATCCCAGAGAAGACTATTTCTTGATCCTTTTCTTGACCATAACTTTTCAGTTAATTCATATATTTTCCCCCTTCAAGCACTATATTGAGCTCTCAGTCATTTTCCTTCCCCTCTTCACAGAGCACAGAACATGAACTCCTCCCTTTTCTCTCTCTCCCTCTCTTTTTTTTAATTCTTTTTTTTTCCTCCCCCATTTTGTCAGGATTTGCCATTCAGGGTGTCATTGACAAACCAATGACTCCTCATCTGAGTTTCCAAAGCGATTATACGTCTCAGCAGGTGTGAGAACTGTTGCAAAGCTTCACATTAGTCTTAATTTACCTTGATGGTTATAGGGAAACTGTTTTATGACAAATAGCTGGTTTACCCAGTGTAAATATTTGCTGTACAGGGGAGAGAATGCCCAGAATCTTATACTGTTAGAGTTGGCATTAAGTGCTCACTCAGCATTTCAAGAAGATGCGTATTTATTTGCTTGTGTTGCCCAAAGAGGAATTTGAAGGAAAGTGTTTTAATTGTTCTAAGAAAATTTTCTGAACATAAAGATTTGAATCTATGAATTTGAGGTAGAAAAAAGGAGACCAAGCATATGAAATACTTACTAGCTTGGCAATTTTATTATTTTACTGAGACTAGGATTTAAGGATTTGCTCCAGGAAAGAACTACTAAATGCAAGGTAGAATAAGACTTTAAGACTGTGAGAGAGAGCAGTGAGTTAGGATTCAGTCCTCAAAGTTAAACCAGCTTCTTTGTATGCTAACAGACAGCTGCGCCTTCTGTGTTTCTTTTGTTTGTCATGACTGTAAATTTTATTCTGGGCATGGTCATGGGCATGACCATAAATTGCATTCTTAGCATGGGATATTTGGTGGATTTTAGTGATTGAATCTCTTCATGAATGAGAAATTTATTTATGATGAAAACTTTTAACTAGAGTCTTTCTGGCTGACTGTAGACTCTAGAGGATGTTCAGAACTGTACAATATCATTACACAACCCCAAAACCTTGACCATGCTCCTCTATCGAAAAAAAACAATGGTCACTTTTTTTCTGCAGCTGAATTAATCAGTGACGATTCAGTAGAAATGATTGCTATAAACTGCATAAGCTGTGTTTTACCCCAAGCCTTATCTGAATTAATCTTTACTGTGACCTGTGTGTTCTGAATTTAGATCACTTTCCTGGCCATTTTTCTGAAGATATTGTAGAACAAATACCGTGTGGAATACAGTATCATAATAAACGAACTGTTAATTCATCTTTAACACAGAACATATATCCCTAAAATACTTTTCATGGGTTTGGAAACGGTTTCTCAGGATCCCTCAAAAATTATTTCCTCTTTCTGGAAGTAGAAACCAAGTGAATGGTGTTGATTGCCATCAAAGTGTGATATTTACAACTTACGCTAGTGGTCAGGAAAATCACGTTAGGACTGAGCAAGCTGCATATGTTACCAAGATTAATTTATGTAGCTCTAACTTAGAGTGGTATCCTATTTTACACAGGTGTTGAAACAACTGAGCAATGGAAATAGGAAGCATAAATATACCATCAAAAATAAAAAAGAAATAGTCACCAAAACCCAAATGGCTTTCTCTGACAGTGCCTGAATGTACCATCTGTTTCCATTGCATTATAAATTGATGTAGAAAATTGATATGCAGTGCTATTTCTGAGTAGCTTCTCATTTGCATTTGCTTTTGTTAAAAATGGGCCTAACTGAAAACCATCATGCTCAAACCCGTCAGACTTTGGAAGGAAGTGTTCAAACCAGCCTGGGGTGTTCCAATCCAAGCCTGGATCCACATCTAAATGTTGCAGCTGCCCACAGATGTATAGCATCCTAAACCACAACTTTGGATTTAGGCGCCACACAGCTTGTCTGATGTTCAGGCTCCCCATCCAATTTTTCCGCTTTTATTTAGGACTGCAATGATTGTATCATTATAATGACATAAGGCTTACCACCTAGCTACATTAAACAACCATACAATCAGTTAACTCAGGCAGCCAACGTGTAATAGCAGCAGTATGGTTAGTTTCAAGCGATACCAAGAATCTACATTCAGTCATCTTTGTCTTAATATGTGCACTACAATGAAACCCCTAGAAAAAAACCAGTAACAGTTTGTCATGGTCATGATTGCTATTAACCTCAATGTAAATCACAACGCCAAAGTCATGTTTCATCCTATGGCTGGAGGAAACTAAGTTACAACTTCTTAACCCTGTGTAATTGTTTGAGTCATTCACAGACAGAAATGTCAAAGAGCTCCTCAAACTTAAGCTGGTTACATATCGTCTCCATGGGTCTCTGCGCTGGGCAACAGCACATTTAATTTGGACCCCTCACCACAAGAAGGATGTTGAGACTCTGGAGTGAGTCCAGAGAAGAGCAATGAAACTGGTGAAGGGGCTGGAGAACAGGCCTTATGAGGAGCAGCTGGGAGAGCTGGGGTTGTTTAGCCTGGAGAAGAGGAGGCTGAGGGGAGACTTTATGGNTGATACTCTGACAGCCACTTCATTCCCTGCATGATCTGTATTCGGAAGACTTAGGAAACAAAAGATGCAGGGGACAGCTCCAAAGCCATATGTCTATGGTGGATATGTCTATCCTCATGACCAGATGCATTTTTGAAAACAGCATTTACATTATTTAGCTTCACAACACAAGAAGCTTTGAATATATAATTTATTCCAAAACCAAAACATGCTGTCTTTCTTGTCCTCTAATAATTTTGAAGTAGATTTTTCTTTGGTTTAGTCCTCTCCATTCATTATTATATTTATTTTATGATTTTCTGGAAGGAAGGGAGAATTCAGCAAAGACTGAAGTTGCTCAAAGAAACTTCTTGCTTCGCTATTCGAACATAGCATTGAGTAGGGATTCTAGAAACCAGTGTGAATGCCAACCTTTCTGTGCTGTGTATTTGTATTCCTGGCATTTAGAAAATTTCAGTCAAAAATACAAACACAGAGAAGATTAATCTCCTCGCAGAGTTATGGGATATGAACTAATGGATTCTCTGCACAGTTGCCCCGAGCCATGGTGATAATATCCACACCTCTGCGGACCACTAGGAAAGGTAATTTTTACAATAGTCCAGTGATATACAGGGGTTCTGGGTTCATGCTGACTTACCAGAGGAAAATTTGGATCCATCATTTTGCATTCTGGGCTTGAGTAGCAGCCTAGGATGCACTAGACGTTAGACCCAGCATGTGGTTTCAGATTGGCAACAGGAAAAGAAAATTGAAAGGTTAATTTGCCTTTCCTATGTTCTCCATCTTCTGTATCTGTGGAGCTTAAATAATTGGGTTCTAGGTTGTTATGTTATAAAGTTTGCAGTGTACATAATAATGTGAAAATCCAGATAAATGCACAAGTAGCAGATACTGGAAGATAACTGCTTTCTGTTCAGTAAAAGACACTGATTACTTTATTTAACTTGTTAATGAACTGGAGCTTTTTCCTGGTAAAAATCTCAACTGATATTGCTTGTCAATCAAGCCACTGCTTTATAGAATTTGAGGTCACAGTCATCAAAAATTCTGTATTAATTTCGTTATAGTCTTTCTTTATGGTACCATGCCTCACAGACAGAATTTCAGAGAAGGAAGAGACAAAATTTCATAAATTTATTGCAAAATTGCAGAATTAGCCCTCCAATGTATTTACTTTGAAGAGCCTAAAGTATAGAAGAGACAGTGAATCTGGAAATGGAGGTAGAATGAATGCAAGGTACATTTAGCGTTTATTGTAATATATTCATTATTAGTCTACCTCTTTTGTACATGAAGTCTAAAGGGTATATCTTGCATAAAAAGAAAGTATACTCACTTTGTTCTGATTGCTTATGAGGTATTGGATAACAGCATGAATATTGCCATTAGGAAAAAGTAAAAGATAACATGGTATAATGAACACAAATTATTGTAGATAAATTGGTAGTATAACCTAGCTGCAGGTTTGTGACAATATGAGGACCTCAGCTGTTTGTCTTAAGGCTGTAATCCCAAATGGTGTTAAAACTCGTGTTGATTTTAATGTTGCTTATGGGTATCTGAGTCACTATCAGCTTCTGCACCACATTTAACTTGCCGCAGGTGTACTTTCTGAAACTTGTGCTTTATAATCTACTTTCTGGACAGCATAGTGTATGGCAGCATCAGTGTCAGGCTGTTTACAGTCTATGAGATATATTCTTCTTTGGGGCTTGCCCAGCCCTATTTCAGTTATATCTGTAGGGACACAGATGCTGTTTGCTGCAGAAAAGAACTTGGTGATATTTCTGTCTCCTTGTAGAACTACGTTTGTAATCACAGGTTGCTCTTGCTTGCTTGTAACCCTTGAAGCGTTTGTACTGGCATACCTGAAAGACATGAATAACAGAAAAAGAGCTTGATTTTGCAACATTACTCCTCCCTCCACTTCATAATGCTTTGTTTTGCAGAGGCACTGGGCAGAGGAAGCATAAATCAACCCTATACAGATGCTTTCCTCTTTATATTGTGCACTTTTCCCTTATTTGAGTGTTCAGTGTCAGTGGTATCATCTAGATTAGCTGGAAATGAACAGATTGCTCATGATTTCCAAGAATCTGGTTCACACTGCTAATAACCCTTTGGGGTTAATGTATCTTGTGAACAGTTAATTAAATTGCATTTATTATAGTAGTGAGTTTATTATGTTAGTGAGTTTAAAAATGCTGTTGGATCAGAGGACAGGAAAATTATAAAAGGATCAACTAAATAGTTCCATTTACCATTACACACACATCTGTGAGCTTCGAAGACCACATAACACCAAACAGTAGATATGTGCCCACTATGTATCCCTGTCTTGACAAGTTCTAGGCACTTTTTTCTTCTTTATACTGTACATTCCTTTAGAATAAAACCAGGAGTACAAACCTAGAACACAGCAGTGTTGTGTTTGGGTGATCATAGAGCAGGACCACAGTTCAGTCGTACACTCTAAACAGGCTCTGGTCAGTATAATCAAAAATAAGAGGTTGCAATATTTCTGAAATTAAATACTCTTTCATTTCCTCCTCTTCCTTATTTCCCTTAAAATGTTAGCTAGCAGGGCTTGTCAAAATTTGTTTTGTAGGCCATAAAATCAAAGTGAGCACACCTGGCACCTCATCATACCTTGTATGTTCAGCTGAAAAAAATATTGAGGCCAATGACACAAAGATAAATAGAGGACGTTTAGCTATGCAGGACTGAATAAATTCAGAGATTTACCTGGTAAATGATAGAACACTCATTGAAAAAATTTTACTTAAAGCATGTGCTCTTTACAAATATTCACTATTAGTGGTTTATCCAGTTGCATATATTATGGATACTGCTGAACACTCTTTTGAAGAAACTGAACAACAGAAGGCCTTTGTTTTTCCCCCAGTTGGCTATTAGAAAGGAATGCAGGGAATTGTTAGGCATTGAAATGTACAAAAATGCAAGCCTATCTAGTTTACTCTGTGAAAGCAAACCTGTTGCCAGTCCCCTTTTAACAAAGTCCTACAAAACCCAAATGTTGTTAAGAAGTCATTTCACTATGAAGGAATAAAGTAAAACAGAGGGATATTAGTTGTCCAAGGTCACAAAAAGAATCAGGAACAGAGATATCAATCGAATCAATGTGTAGCAGCTTCTTTTAAATATGAATGTTAATCTGGTTTTTATAGGCTTTACCTGATACTATCCTGAAATCTTACAATATTTGATCAAGAAAAAAATCTGCAAGATTTCCTACTCTAATTTTACTCTTATAAAAATTGTGGCCATGTTATATTAAGGACTCAGAATCTATTAGCTAGTCAAGAGATTTTTCTCCTCAATGGAAAATTTTTTTCTCCTCAATGGAAACATTGCTAAAACAATGTTAAAGTAGTATTGACTCTATTGAACAATAAAAGTGAATATGTGTGTGGTTGTCTTATCCATCAATAAGGTATATAGACAGAAGAAGCTCGCAATTCTTGTAGCTGTTGACAGCAGCAGCAACAAGACATTGCCAAAAGTGAGACTTTCATCAATCATTTATAAACTAGTATTTTTCGGGGGACTGAATTAGTCACTCTTTCACCTCCAAGATATAGATGTGGAAGGATGGAAGTTTTGCTGTCAACTGATGAGGAGCTGCCAATGTATTCCTCTCTCTTGCATGCAAGCCCCATCAGCTTCTGGAGTGCTCAGCATCTGAGAATAGCTACCCAGTGTAGAAAATTCAAAATAATCCATTTTCCTCTTCAGCAGGTGTTTTTTTGCATTGAGTATGAAGAGTAGTTGGAGAAATAAGATTTAAAGTAGATATTTCAAGCTGTAAATGCATTTAACCATTTAACCATTTTTCCAGCTTCTGAAGACCACAAAGTTTACACTCTATCTCTCTAGACCACTGTGATGATTCTCTAGCTGGCCCAGAGTGTGCCACGTAGCACCACACCTGGCAGTGGCATAGTAGGAAATGATGACATGAGAATTTACTACTGTTTCAATTCTGTAAAGTGAGATTTTAAAAAAGGGAAAAATGTGTGGGTATAAATTTTAGAAATCTTGTGCTACAGCCACACTTACTCTACAGAAGAAGTAATGAAAAAAAGACTTCAGTGTTTTGGGCTGTCAGAGTTATAGCTTTTACAAGCATTTACGGAAGTCCATGAACTCCAAATCTGGTCATTCCTAGCAACATCAGAAGTATTTTACCTACTAAAAGATCCTGTCAGTCAGTTTTTGTGGAATTACAGTTATGCTTTCCTGTTTTATTTTTTTCTACTGTTGTAGAGGAGAAAATACAGACTACAAAAACTAACCTGTTACATGCAGGGAGAGCAAGGAAAATAACCACACGTAGTCTGTCAACAGGAAAGATTAGGTAGCCTTTTTAATTAAAAAGTCCAACAAAAACCCAGAGAAATTATTTCTTTGCTTATCTCTAAAAGCTATAACAATTTTATAAGTGTTACATCTAATAATATAGGCAAAATAATTGATTGTCAGTATCTCTTTAAATTGTTCTAGGATGATCTACTGAAAAAAAAAATTATGTCTTCCAAAAAAATCTATCAAGGTGATGTCAAGTTTTGAGAATCTGTAAATAAATATTGTTTCTTCAATGGCTGCAGAAGTCGACATATTACCAGTCACTGCTTTTGTGTTTTCTTTGTTAGTGTTTAAACTTCAGGCAATAACTGATTAAGTACTAAACTATATCACCTTGTGAGGACACTTTAACAAATCTGTTTATTTTCTAAGGATGATAATGCGTATAATGCAAGGAAAGAAATCCTAATTTGAACTCTGAAAAGTGTGGGCAGGAAAACATCCACGTCTTCAATCTTTCCTTATTACAACTGGAGACATTATTGGAAAGAAAAAAAGTCCTCGGTATCTTTCTAGGTGCTGAGTGGTAGACTTAGGCATTTAGTGAGAAAAATACTACACAGCTTGCACAGATCAAATAATAATAAAACCTTTATCAGAATAATGTCCGTTGCCTTTAATTTAAACACTTTAGGTTTTGAATCCTGAATGACTGCCTATGTTATTATTTTTATAGTCAGTCACTGGTACCATGCTGAAAGGCTGAAGTTAATATTTTATTTTTATATGTGGAACATAATTTATCTTGAATAATATCATCTATTCCTCCTTTACTTTGATTTCTTTATTACACTACTTTGTTGATATTTGATTAGGTAGCATTTAACATTCAATTCCAAATCTGTCATATTATCTCTTTTAGGGATAATCCTGCAAATATTTAAAACCAAGTACCATTTCTTTCCTAGGTAGACACTTTGCAACAAGCTCTGTGAAATTTTTATCAGACTAGGACTTAAAAATTTAAACATTCAGACAAAAAAAAAAGTTGCGTAGTGCCATATGAATGCAGAATTCTACTATTTACACATTATTTGACATTGCATAAGTATGCTTTCCACTACGTAATACATGATAGATTTCTGAGAGAGAATATGGAGTTTAAAAGTGACATTTTTTGAATCTGGGAAAAAACTCAATCATTTAGCTTCATAGTTTTTGCACAGCTTGTATTTTCATAATCCATGCAGTTGGCAGAGATGAACATTTGCCAGTATTTTAACTCTTAAATCTCTTCTATGCATATTGATTGCATGAATGCACTCTTCTAGTAGTAAAAATTCCATTTGTATGCTTCATTCACAAAGTATTCATTTACACTGAACTCTGACCCAGTCATCAAATCAAGTGATCTGATGTATGAACTCCATCTATGTCTATTCATACGTGTCATTCTGCCCTTTTCCTTGTTAGTGATAATTTGAGAAAGTTGGAATATTGCTTTTATATACCTTTATGGTATTAAAATGAAAAATATAGAGGTGGAGACCCTGCCTAATTAACTTCTTAATAGCTTCAAAATGACCTATTAGCTGTCTGTTCAATATCTTGTGCCAAATCTCTGTAGTTGTCAAAGGGAGTACAGCTTTGTATAAAATCTGTTGATTTATCTTAGCCAAACATCGTGCCTGTAGCATCTACACTGTCTATTTTTTGTACTTCAGTGTAGTAGTAAAAGTAGTTTCCAAGCTAGTGTCCACAGCTGGTTAAAAAAAATAAAGGGTTTAAGTCAGATTCGTAAGTACAAGTAAGTTTCTGAAGGATAGGTGTTAAATTTTGAATAGTTATGTGGGCTACTAATCATCAATTGTGAGCCTTTGATCTTCTTCTAGTTAATTGTACAAATGTTCATAAGTCTCAAGTATTTTGTTTGTTTGAGATGGATTGATCCTGCATTTAAAAATTCCCCCTGGGCATATGGGGCAGGGGTATATGTTATTATTCACAAGAAGGTTGTCGGCCAATATGAAACCTGAAACAGTGCAGCTTGAATTAGCAACCACCGACTATCAGAATCTAAGAACACAAAACCCAAGCATTTCAACAAAAATAGCCTGTAAATTAGTTGTCTAAACTATTCCAGGAGAGTTTTTGCATAGAAATTGTATTAAACACAATGAGGCTTTGCTCATAAACAATTTGTAAATCTAGTAGAACTAAGCTGTTAACGAATATTCATGCAAAGGAGAATGATGGATTTATTAACTTCCAGTTTTCATAGTACATAGTAAGTTCTGCACATGGCCCTGCTCTTCATTTCTGTCCTTACTTGGCTTTTTCTGCATAGTTAGTGACTGAAATTAAATAACCTTGCTTACTGTTTTTTTTCTGGGTAGTCCTCAGTTTTTCTTCATGCAATTAGTTTTTCTTGGCTTTGTGAAGCATAGGACTACACATAGAGCAGTTCCACAGACATCAACTATGTAAAACAGANGAGGTGGTTGAGTCACCTTCCCTGGAAGTGTTTAAGGCACGGGTGGACGAGGTGCTAAGGGACATGGTTTAGTGTTTGATAGGAATGGTTGGACTCGATGATCCGGTGGGTCTCTTCCAACCTGGTTGTTCTATGATTCTGTGATTCTATGATTCTCTCATGTGTTTGTCTGGACAGCTTTTGTGGGTTTGCACATGAGATTATAAAAGCACACTGAAGATGGCTCTGTTAGTATGTAGAAAAAAATCATGTTGGGAATCATTTATGTACTATCTGCTTTGACAGCTAAGTACTCCTGATCTTTAAAAGTAGATTGGAACATCTCTTTTTTCCCTACATTTTTGATACTGCCAGCTCTGATTCTTTTCTTCCACTGTGATTTTGATTGTAAATTTGCTTACCAGTTTTACTTCCTGCATTCGTTTCCATACAGTTTCTTTCAGTAAAGAGAAAATCATCCTCTGCTATTCAAATATTGTGAGCATTTACTGAGCACCATTTTACTCTGTTGAAATATTCTGTGCTATTTCATGCTCATTTCTAGTTTGGTCCTTTTTTTTTTTTCACTTGTTTTAGCAATCAGAGTGATTTATGTTTTCTTTCTGCTTTCCAAATGCTTATTTTAGAGAGAATTTATTTTGAATGTGGTTAAATGCTTAAGCTTATGGGAACACATCATATCAGGGCTATTTGGTATACTCCATTTTTCTAGGGGAAAAAGAAAATATTTAACTTATTGCTGCTCTTCAGAGTCCATGCAGTTTGTTCTTTTTGGTGGTGTTTAGAGACTCTACCATGGGTCAGAGCCCAGGTTGTTTTAACTTTCATTTTTTCAAAGCAAGGTTTCTGGATATTTAGTCTTATAAGTCAATTCTTTTACCTTTTGGGAGCTACCCTGGAGATTGCACAGCTTTCAAAATAAGGTCCAGTGCATAGCCAAGTTGCCTCAGTGGAAACACACGAAGGGGTTATTCTCTGAGAGAGCACCAGGGAAATGCTACCAGGGCTTGAGAGAACCATCTCAGAGAAAAGATTTTGAGAACTGGGGTGTTTTTATTTTCTAAAGGAAAGTAAAAGAGAGACACAGTAACAGTTTTCAAATATGTAGAAGATTGTTTTAAGTTCTAAAGGAATGAGTTGGTTTTTGTGTCTACTAGCATACTTGAGCACCTCTGCTTTGAGGACAGACTGAGGGAGTTGGGCTTGTTCAGTCTGGAGAAGACTCCAGGGAGACCTTGCAGCAGCTTCCAGTACCTGAAGGGGTCCTACAAGTAAGCTGTGGAGGAACGTTTTACAGGGGTACATAATGATAGCACAAGGGTTAATGGCTTTAAACTGGAAAGGGAAGATTTAGATTAGGCACAAGGAAGAACTTCATAATGAGGGTGGTGAGACACTGGCACAAGTTGCCCAGGGAAGTTGTGGATGTTTCCTCACTGGAAGTGCTCAAGTCGAGTTGGATGGGGCCTTGAGCAGCCTGGTCTAGTGGGTGGTGTCTCTGCCCATGGCAGGGGGTTTGGAACTGGATGATCTTTAAGTTACCTTCCAACCCAAACTATTCTATGATAATTGAAATAATGACCTGAAATTGCACCAAGAGGGAGTTTAAATAGTCAGAATACTTTTCTAGTGCAGGAAGTGTTAAGCACAGTAGCTCGTGGGGGTTGTAGGACTTTCGTCACTGGAGGCTTTTTTTAGTGCAGGTCATGTTATACATGGTTTTCATATAATTATTCTTATACAAGCAAAAGACTGAAAGAGATCAATTGATCAAGGGCAGATACTGTTCAGAAACTGAAGCTGGCGGCATGTATATCAGTCTGAGCACATAAGTGAGTGAGTATACAACCTTTGTACTGGCCTTTTACAATTGCTTGCTTACAATCTCAATTTCAGTTACATCTGACTGGTAAAGATGATCAAAACCATACATCAATACAAAGCCAAGAGAGGCAAAGGATTTTTTTAATACTTTTTTTCTGTAGTTCCTGTAATTATAATTTGATAAGTACGTAAATGTGTGTATGGAGTGCTCATTTAGCTGCAGCCTCAGCTTGCATAATTTGGACATAGACAGCAGGTCAGCACAGTTTATGTTCAACCATGATATGAGTAAATTAAGTAGCAGCTAATAAAGCAAAGATGATGAGATGAGATATAAGATATACATGTCAACAAGACTGTTGCTTATAGCAGCCAAAAAGTGTGCCCTTTGGTGTTATCATATTTTGAGAGACTTGTTGAAAGGCATAACTTAACAGGTCTCTCTTTCTCAAAATTCATTGTTACACAGTGCAAATCAAATTTAAAATTCACAAAATTATTAATGGCTAATTGAGGGCTACTGAGAGATGACAGTGTCCTAGGCGGTTGCAAATTGTTCTGATGTCACTGTCAACTTCTCTGCTCCAATGCTTTGGAATGAGTTAGTAGTCAGCTTTAATTTGTTCTGTTTAATTAAATTCCACCTGAATAAATATGTGTTGCACAAAGCTGAAGATGATGCTGAAATTTCCTGGGTGATGTATGCAGTTGAGATCTAATTTGCTAGTATGCAGCCTTAGATAGTAAGCTACTCCATCCCACAAATGTGAGCCCTATATAGATAATTAATAATTCAGATGAACTTTGAAGAAAAACTTGTATGAAAAAAACCAAAGCAAAATTGCACACAGAAGAATATTTTTGAATATGCCATCGTTATTCTTAGAATAAGCTGGAAGGTCAGTAGATCAGAAGTACATTTCACTTTCAAAACACGAGCCCATTAAGATTAGCAGCTTGTTTACTTAGCCTAATACTGTCCTCTCTACCCATTACAGTAATTAAACAATAAGTACTATAATCAGATAGCACGGTATTTTCTGCTAACAAATCTTGCCTTTGATAGAATGAATTATATTTGTGTAGATAATCTGTGATGTAAGGAATTTGAATAAATTCTGGATCATTGTCCTTTTTCTCATGCAGTTTGAAATGGACAAAAAAAAGTGTTCCCCTCTCGCAAACCTCCTGGCCCTCAGCTAACTCATGAACCATGAGATTAAAAATCCCAACCAACCAAAGACATCAACAAAAAAAAACCCCAAAACAACCTCAAATCACAGTTAAATTAGAGGATGTTTTTAATTTGGCCAAGGATTGAGTCAGTACATCCTGATATCATAAATAACCCTACTGGTCTAAAACTCTTATTCAGTTCACTCTCTTAACTGTTCTGGTGGTTAACACTCTTTTCAGAAGACAACCAAAATGGGAATAAATTCCTTATAGACTCTTTCCTGAGAGTGTTTGATTTACTGCCCGAGATTATGCTAAATGACTAAAAGTAAAAGAAAGGCACAATGTGTTTTGGATCACAAAGAGTGCAATTATTAATAGGGTTCATAACAAATAAGCAGATTAGCAGTACTGAATCCATTCAAAATAAGGGTGCACAGAAATTCTCTGCAAAGCTAAATCGAACTGATGCAAGCATGTTACCCAATATATCATGCCTGTTTAGGCAATGAAGAAAGATGGATCCACGTCATTCAGGCAACTATTACTCACAGGGGCCAGGAGCAAAACTTGTCCTTTCACAAAAGGAAATAGATTGTTCAGAAATTCTTCTTCTCTTGTACTTTATTTAAGAATAGCAACTCTCCTTCAGGAGCTGCATAAAGTTCATCCTCTTGTATGATTTTACAGTACATTACTGTAACTTCTAAATCACTATAATTGTCTGAGCCTTGCAGGGAAGTTCGCATGGACTCCCATTTCCTGTCTACGTGTTCCTAAGAAAATATTGCTTGTTACCTTATTCAATTTCACTGATGGGTGTGCTCACATCTATACCTTTCCTTCTCCTGAATCCTTGCTTTGTGAGATCTATTTAGTCTAGACCAGTCTTTCAAAAGGAAAACGTCATTGCCTGGTAGTTCCAAAGAATAGTTGAACAAAATTAGTGGCAGATAATGGAGTAATGATTGAAGAGATTTCTCCCACTGTATGCATTTTCCTAAGTTTGTATAGGTAAGAAATTTCTGTACTGAAGTGGGTATAGATATTTGATTTTTATACTTTCTCATTATGATGATACTTTCATTAAGGTGTTAAGTAAAATCTTGCCTATACTTTTACTGAAATTTAGAGGTAGTTACCACTGTTTTCCTATTTAAAATTTTAGGAAGTTTAACACCTGTTTCTTTTGTTACTAAAAGAGAAGTCCCAGATAATTGAAATTTTTCTACTTTCTGATGCAGAAAGAACATGAGATATGAAAAATGTTTGTGTTGCTATAACGTTATGTATTCACAGAAAGATAGATGTTGTGAATATAATTTTCCTCTATTTTTCTAACATTTTAATTTATGAGAGGCCTTGGACTGGTATAATAATGTGAAATTTCATAGAAGTCTTTGTTTGCATGTTGCAAATAAAGTTCAAATTACTTAGTCTAAGATTTGGAAGTATTTGGTCCAAAGACAAGCAACAAACAAGGGACTCAAAATAGACAATACCTGCTTGTAATAAGCAAAAAGTACGGTCTAGGTTACTCACAGATAAGCACTACTATATCTTATTGATTCTGTTCTGGGATCCAGTGCCTTTAATGTGCTACTGAGACATGTGAAAGAGCTAGAGATCTCACAATATCAGTCCAAAATAGACAGACCACCTACATCCAGCCAATAGTAGCAGCAAGCACTCTGACAGAGCTCAAAAGACACCCTTATTTAGTCTGCTGGAAGGTGACTCCATCCAGCTGGGATCCAAACCCAGAATCACATACAGGCAGAGGCCTTCATTTATTTTTTTTGAAGACTTAAACATGCATTCACTTTTCATTTCATCAGAGACCAAAAGAAGGATTAGTTTTGATAATGTGCCCAGAGATTAGCCAACACTCTTGGGAATCCACAGACTTATGTTTGAAGGCTCTAATCCGCAGATCATGTCTCCCAGGAAATTTTCCTAACTGCAGATTTACACAGTAAGTTCCCCCTTGAGGTCTCTTTAGTTTTCTGAACCTTGCATTCCCTTCCATGTAAATGCCATTCTGCTTATGGTAGCACTTCTAGGCAGAATCGAAAGCTTAAAAGCAAAGAGTTGCTCCTCTTGGAGTGCTCCAGACTGACAGCAGCTCAGAGGGGAGGAGTATGCTGCCAGAGCACATACAGAAAAAAGGAAATAAAGACCTGTAGACAAGCCCAGAATGTTTTCCGGTTTCATTTCAAGTTTGATCATATGGGGCATTTTTATAACAAGGAAAACAACAATGGTATGATAAAACAGGCCAAAAATTTGTGGAAAGTGTAAGGGCAAGCATTGAGGTACCTGCAGAAATCATGTGTGTGTTAAATCTAAAGAGAAGACAGAGTCATTATCAGAGGCCAGAAGGGTGTCTTGAATTAGCAGCAGTTAAGGTCTAGCACAAGGATTAGATAAGGATGAAGCAGAAAAGTGGTTATTGTTGACCAAACTATATTTTCTCTCAGCTGCACACACTTTTTTTTTGTTGTCTAGCACTTGACATGACAGACTTCCATTTGCAGTGTGCAGTAGTTAGTGTAATACCATACACAATCACCGTGCTGGTGTTCTGACATTTGGTGTATTTTGGAAGCATTTTCTCAGCATGGTATGGTAGGGCTTTTTTTCTCCCTCCTCAAAGTATCATTCAAAGACTGTTTAAATACATGTAGAACCTAAGGATCTAATGGTGGTTTCTAGGTATGTGTAGGTTCTGCAATCTCTGCCCTGTAACTGCAGCTGTGCACCATCCCAGCAGGTGAAAGGCAAAAGAGCCATTCTCACAGTAACAGGAGTTGAAGGTTGCACAGCTAGACATCTTGGCTCTTGGGACAGAAAAGTTTTAAGACTTGAGTTTCCGCCTTTTCCTATTTTTTTTTCTTTTCCTCAATCATTGTATAAGGCCCTATCTGAGCTGAAAACAGACTAAAAAGTTTAGGGTACATTTTGACTACCCCAGTGAGTCCGCATGGATACCTGCCAGCATGTTAGTTAAGTACAGCTCTGTATTGTGTTGCCTACAACTGCGTGCAAAGAAGCTTGTTCCTCCTCCAGTGCTTAAATGGATGTTGCTGGATAGGGGCTTAAATAGGTGATGGAAAGGGTCTGGGACATACTTCCCAGATGTCACAAGTGCAATGTTGCATGGGGCAGAAGGGAGTGGAAAGAGGGCACATGCAGTGGGGCCAGCCTCTCAGGACAGCACTGACACATCTCAGGAGTTCAGGGATATTGCAAGAAAATCATTACCAGTTAATTTTAGTAAAGGTCAGAATCTTGTAATTTTACCCCAGTATAAGTATATACGTCATTAGCACTCATGACTGAGGAGAGAGGTGTAACAGTTTTCTAATGCTCTAATTAAGAGAGTAATTTTCTAGCAATGCTTAAAGAACTTCCTTACTTTTCTTTCTTTGTAGTCTGTTAATTATTGTGACATTTTTCTTGGCTTTAACTGTGTGTCCCTGAAGGCATATTAAAGACCCCCTGTGATTAAAATAGTGAGAATCATGTTGCTGAAGTGACATTAACAGAGATACTTATTAAAATTTGGCCCCTGCTGTTTGTGGTTTCTCAAGACTATACTTCTTTAGCAATTTTTAAGATACAATTACATGATGCCTGGCAACTAGAAGCTATGTTACAGCCCAAATGTTAAGTTGGAATTAGTGAAGTAATTAGGGACTGTCATAACACCTGGAAAAGAAATGCCACTAGATTGTTTAATGTTTCATTTAACACATCATTGGTTTTGTTGCTGATCTAAAGGAGATCTCTCGGTGTAGTGTGATTGTACACAAAATGATCGAATGGCCTACTATGCTATTTTAATGTTAGCAAGGCATTTGTAGCGTTTATCTGCTGTTCTCCAGGCTGGTGGAAATATGATGGGACTTCCTTTAATCCTGTTCATCTGAACAACTACTTAAATAAATAATCTATATGACGTGTATCAGAAGGAAATACAATTGCTACTTGACTGCAACCAGTTTACGCTTTCTCCTGAGTCAGCAGCTCGTGTTTGTTTTGTAACTTATACAACAAATCTGGTTTCACCTCTACAATTTATTTCCCTTCCCCTTTCAGGCAACTGCAAAAGCCAGAAAATGGCCTTTGTGATAATGCCACTGAGATTTAGAGCATTAAAGCAATCTCATTATCAGTTTACATCCCCAGTTGGAAATCGGAGATTGTTCAGTACATCAAACAGTAGAGCGGGGGCATGTAATGTGCAGCCCAAAGGCCAGATGAGACCTGCTGCGTCATATAATGTGGCTCCCGCTGACCTCTTCCTGTAACCGAAGGATAGGGACGAAGCAGCAGAACTGCTGGCTGGTGTTGCTAATGAACCCGAACCACTATACATTATTTTCCATCTGCATACCAAATATGGTTATATGCACTTATAATAAATATTAAATATAAATAGTTTATATGCAAAGTTGATGTGCTCCTTGGGCTCTTGGTATGTAGCCTGTGTAACCTTCTGGTCTGCAGAAGGTAAGCTTCTTGCTAGTGTTGAAATGGGGCTAGGGGCTGCTTTGCAGTGTCAGCCTGGGTTGCTCTTTGCTTAAGAGCAACAGAGGAGGACTAATAGAAATGCCTTTAATACATCTTCCACACTAAACTCTTGAGTATGTGAAGAATAAGGGAGAGAAAAACTCTTCTGTGGTTCAGACACTGCTGCATAAATTCTTGCTCCCTCAAACCTCGGATCTTAGCAGCCGTGTACAAGTAAAACCCCCACCAAATCAGTGAAGTTCTACTGATAGATCTTCAAATGACATTGCATTGTTGAATTTTTGTGCTGTGGGAAGAATTTTAATTATTTTAATTGCTGTTTCTGAATTGCTGTGAAATAAACTTGGAATCTATCATTATTTCATCCAACTGTGCAAATGAAATATATAATTGATATAAAATGTTTTTGTCATACACAGCTCGAACAAAGATCTATGATAGCTTAAAATTCAGAGGGTTCTTCTGTGGCAAAGTTTTATTAATGCATTCATTAACAAGAAATTACATTATGAAGTCTATGGGGCTTACTTCAGTGAAAGAACAATTTCTTTGTTGGTAATTTCATTTTGATGTTACTCCCCTCTATTCAGCTTCCCCCAAACTGACATTTTTCAAAAAATCAGCACTAATGCAGTAGTTAACCTTTATCAATATTACTTAAGTTAATTCTGAGATACAGTCATACAAAAAATCAAACCTTGAAAACTTCTTTTTTTTACAACTTTTGTGAAAGTTCAGCACAACTTCAACCATATTCCTTGTTTTACAGATCCTAAATCTAAAATGGTAATTAAAACCTTGAAATTATTATAATGAGGGTTTATTATAAACGAGGGTTGGCTGGCTTTCATATATAATGTGAAGATTCTTTTTATATGAAAATAACACAGGTACAGGTGCTGTCAAAGCATTTGTACCAACTTCATTTACTTTTAGCAATGCACAGAGTTGTACAGCCATTTTCATTATTTATTTTGTGATAAAACTAATATTCAGCAAGATATGGAACAGCAGTTATGTGAAACTGCCATCTTGAAACTAGCAGAAATATTTTACTGAACATAGCACTCAATTTTTATGTATTTATTTTTAATTTACTAAATCTTACAAAAAATACCACAAAACAAAGGTCTTTTCATTGGATGACAGGTGCTAGAAGGTGAACTTCTACAGTGTAAAATACAGGGAATATGAGTTGACCTTNTAGCAGAAATAGTTTACTCAACATAGCACTCAATTTTTATGTATTTATTTTTAATTTACTAAATCTTACAAAAAATACCACAAAACAAAGGTCTTTTCATTGGATGACAGGTGCTAGAAGGTGAACTTCTACAGTGTAAAATACAGGGAATATGAGTTGACCTTGACTTGCAGTACCACTTCAAAAGTTGAGGCAATAGTGTTTTTTCATTGTGTCATAGAAGTTAATAATTTCTTCATTGTCTCCTAAAATTGCAATTGGCTTTATGATATACGGAACAAAAATGTTAAATTCACATTGGATCTTATTGTAATTTTTATTTATGAGATCAGTTTTTTAATTTGCTAGTTGTTGACAATCATGAGGTATAAACTACAGTTTCATTAAAGTGAAAGCTGAAATTCTCATCCAGTCATTTGATGTCAGGAGCTCAGATCACTATAGGGAGATGCTTAATAATCAAGTCCTAAG
>WAAB01008608.1:0-43132 GCA_013389865.1 Piaya cayana
TATATATATGTGTATATATATAAGTGTGGTTAAGATCTGAAAACATGAAAAATATTTCATGCTAGTTTTTAGTACCAAATGTAGCTTCGAGTTCATATAATTATGCCCATTGATTTTTGTTGATTTAGCAAAAAGTTTCAATTTAATTTTCACTCTCATTGTTTTGGAAATAATTTAGAATAGCTACTTTATAATTTGGTAAGCGTATGTATAGATTTATTATTTCACTTCCTATTTCTATTAGTCATCAATACAAAGATATAAAGCAGGGATAAAGACAATTTTTTTCTATTTCTGTATCATTGCCACCATGTAGTTCCAATAACCCTGAACAAAACACATTGTTTTCTTTTTTTTCCCCATTTCTGCAAGTTAATAAAAGGCATAATAATATAATAGAGTATTAACTTTCCCCCTTACGTAAGAGTTTTAAGTAACAGTGTAGTGCTACATAATGATAAGAAAACATTAAGTACTAGACCACTGTCAGTATTAAGACAACAGCAGCTAACTAAAAGGTAGAAATAAGTTTTACTTTTACTCCAGTTTATACTCAGGAAAAAAAAAACTTTGAAAGTATTTCAGCTCCTCAGTAGGTATTAAAAACCAAAAGCTTTTCAGAAGGGAACGGCTATTCTTTTCAGAGTTGCTTTCCTAATATAGTTCTCGCCACAGGACTGAGAAGCAAGGCAGGAATTTAAGAAAAAAAATATTTCCTGTGATATATGAACAAAGAAATATGCTTTAGTACTCATTCGCAGTCAGAGAGATGAGGTTCATACACAAAAGACAGTTTAACTTTTATTAAATGGAGAGGTTGGGGATATATACAATATGCAGGGGAGGTAGAAATGAAAAAGAGTATTTTCTAGAGTCAATAACCTTATTCCCTTACATTCAGCAGATATAATCCTGAAACACTGTTAGATAAATCAGCAAACTTAATCATTTTTCAAGACTGATGGCATCGTGATATTTCAGAAAGGTTATGGGACAAAGCAGGCAGCTTGATCTCAGTCAGAGAATCTGAGGGTGGGCAAAGCACAGCACTCGGTGTCAAGGAGAGGAGACTGCTTCCAACATTGCTGAGGGGACTTCTCCATATCCTGGCCTCTCGGTTTTGCTGTGTAAGAGGCAGCTTACAAGCTGCAATTGAAATGCCAAAGGCCATGGGCAACACAGGGTATATTCTGCAACGCTGAATACGACCACAGCTCTACATTTGCAAGCACAGGTACCAACAAAAATTTGGGAAAGAACTCAATGAGCTGATGGCTTTCTTATGCAGAATACTAAGCTGCTGTAGTTATTTATGGCTAAACTAATGAAGATTTAAGTTAGCTACTTTAAAATTGGACCCAAAAAGCCTTTGACAGTTGTGATGCCAGTCAGATCTTATTTGTAGCATGGGCACATCCTTATCTTACCTTCTATTTGTATCTGGTAAACTAAACATACAGGATATATTTGGTATTCACCTTGTGCTATTTATTCATCAATCAGCTCTGTAGCTTCAAGGGAGGATTACTGGAAGATAGGCTGCACAAACTTGCTTAAAATACTGTTTTGTTTTGGCTCAGCCTGCAGAGAACAATATATAATATTTCCTGAATGGCTGGCAGTTAAAGGTTGGCTCTGGCTGCTTTGGAAGACCTTCCTATCTCAATGGGGTTTTTAATAGAATGGGATTTGAAGATCTGCAGCTCTTTTGAGTGGTTTACTTTCTGGGAGAAAGGGATGTCAGCCTGTAACTGGGGTAAGAAGCTTGACAAATGCCATGGGGACACTTAATGGCATGTTTATTTTCTCTAAGGAGGAGTACTTACAGCTTTGTCACTGTTTAGAAGGAAACAAATTAGGACTTAAAAATATGACTTATAAGGAGGTCTTTCCTTTCCCAGAAACCAGGATAACCTAAAACCATTTCTTTAGACCCAATTAAGCACACAGACTATAAAAAGAGTAATACAATACTTATTTTCACACTGGGATGTGATAACACCAGGAAGTACCAACACACCTCAGCATGACAGGCAGCTGTCCTCTGAAAGATAAGGGAGAGTGAGGAGCCAGTAAACAGAATCATTATTCTCTCCTCTAATCACTGCTTGATGATGAGTAATATTAACCTAAATTATTCCTAGTGCCTTGCAAAGACATATATAGCATCCCAGTCACTAAGCCCAGCTAAGGCAGCCTAGTAGCTCCAGAATGAAGCAGCTACTGGCAAGCCCACACTACAGTTGTGATAATTCCTCTGATAGTAGATGTCACAGCTAATTGGAGCCTAAACCTAAATATTAGAAGAAAAAACACAAACAAGAAGAAAATGCATCATACATCACGCTAATTATTCCTTCAATACAAATAAAAAAATAACAGCATTTACAGAAAATCATCCGGCAATTAGGTCTTTAAGTATTTAATTTTTTTTTTTGCTTTGCATCCAATGGATCATAGAATCACCAGGTTGGAAGAGACCCACCGGGTCATTGAGTCCAACCATTCCTATCAAACACTAAACCATGTCCCTCAGGACCTCGTCTACTCGTGCCTTAAACACCTCCAGGGAAGGCGAATCAACCACCTCCCTGGGCAGCCTATTCCAATGCCTAATGACCCTTTCCGTAAAAAACTTCCTCCTAATCTCTAGCCTAAATCTCCCCTGGCGGAGCTTGAGGCCATTCCCCCTCGTCCTGTCCCCTGTCGAAGTCCCTGGGTGGGACTGCCTTTAACAGGAGAATGTTTTTCAAACTTCCTGCTAAGTATCTTCATGTAAGAGAACATTTCAGGTGACTTTTTCCTTTTGCAAAAGATTCTGTCAAGCATCTCTGGCTAAATGACAGATCAGGTTTTAAGTTTAAATATTCATGGCTTAATAACCCTTCTCCATCTTCATCTGGTTATATTTACCACGTAAATAATTGATACGGCTTTATTAAAAACAAAGCTGCTTTTCTAGAATTTTCCCCACCTTTTATTTCAACAACAAAGTTGTTGCTCAATAATCAAAATCCTCCAACTACAGAATGCTTATTGAAATACTGTTAGTTATTTAGACGATAATTTTCAGGACGATGTAGAATGCAACAACAGAAAGCAGATTCACAAGTTCTTTGGCCAACATAACCCCCAAATCAACCACCTTCCGTGAAGGGTTTCAGTGGTGACACCCAGCAGACACAAAATGTGCTGCTCTATCTGGAAAGAGATTTTTTCAGCTGAAGGACTGATGCCTGAGACACTTTCTCAAGGACACTACCGACATCGTATGACAGCTCTGGGCATTCACCTTGGAACAAGCTGTCTCATTCTTACCTGAGCTACTTAATATGAAAATCTGCTCTTAGGAATGACTGTGCAATGATAAGAACGTGTTTCACCCTTGTGTTTAATCCATTAACAACAAAAGTAAGGTTAATAATTGCAATACACTACAGTGCTGTCACGCTGTCTAAATCCCTTCCAGATGCGAGCAATAATACCAGTGCATCACAACCTCAGAATAATTTGTATATATATCTACCTACATCCATAGCGTAAGCCTTTTAAGCATCCAATTAGAGGAGAAAAATCTTACTATTAAACCTGCTAATATACATTTGACACTGCATACTGGGGTATCCACAAAGTTCAAAGCACAGGAAGATGTTACAAGCCAAAAGATGCCTTGTCAAACACCTTGCAACAACAAGCAGCATCTTAAAAGCTACCTCATAGCTGCTTCTACATCCAACAAACTTCACTGTGTTCTGAACATACTCCTACCCCGAGACAATCTTTCTTCTGCTGTGCATTAGACATCAGCAGTTGCATGCTTCACTAGTTATCAGATGCTATAGTGGATGTGTAGCACACCATGAATAAACTCCACTACAGTTCTATGTAGGAGAAATAATAGAGCCTTATTTGTAGGGGAAGGTACGTTTCAGCTGAGTTGCCACTGTACAGCTAATAGAGCTAAAATAATTGATTGCAATTCCATTTCTTGGAATGGTAACTTTTATTACTATTATTTAACATGAGGAAATTTAAACAAATATAAATAAGAGGCAATTGGCATTAAACCTTATTTCACTATAGTGACCTAGACAGAAAAGGAGCAAGGAAACACAAGATGTGCAGTTCTTACATATAAGAACAATACATCGATACTTGAAGCTAGGAGGTGGGCTTAGCTTTGTTTATATAGTACTGCTTTACTTTGTAAATCTGTGCAGTTAAAAAAAAAAAGACGCAAGTTATTTCTCATAAACCTCATCACATAAACGATGTAAACAGAATGAATCAGATCAGGGAACATGAAGTCCTTGTTTACAGTAAAAAGTGGATTTTAACAAGCCATTAATCTATCATTGCGTATCACAAGTCAAGCAATTTGCAAATGAACATCAGAAAAACTTGTACAGGTCACACCTGCTACTCACAAAGCGTTGACATTCCACAAATACACTGTCAAAAACTTGAAAGTACAAGACAAATTTATGCAATTAAGTTTTTGTTTGGATTACTAAAACAAGCACTAATTGATTGCTCATATTCTTTACTTCATTAATGACTCTCTAATTAGCAAAAACTTATCAGTATCTGTGGCTGGAGGGTTAGCAGCCAGTAATAGAAATACAGGTGTGAAATAACCCAATTTACGATATCAGACGATGTTAATGATTTCACACACTGAAGTAAGGTCCCATGAAATATACTTTCATTTCCTATTACTACCTACTGACAATCACAGTTTTATATCATGAAAAGATTACTATACTTATCTTCTCATTAGTAGCTAATTTCACTCATTCCTCTTGCCAAACTAAGTATAAGGAAATTTTTTCAGGCTGAAATGAATTAATAGGGCACTTGGACCCCACTCATTTTTCTTGTGATAAAATAATTAATAAGTACTTATGCCCCAAAATCAAAATAGTTGTATTAACTAATGAGGAGCACTAAGGACAGTAAAACCTGTAATACATTAGAAGTAATAAAAACTCCTTTTAGTGCCTAATGATCACAAGATCTCCCTAACTTGCAGTTGTATTGTAACAAAATCAGAGAAATAAAAGCAAAAGGCGGCCATTGTTATAAAAAATATTTCACTTCCAAAATCTCAGTAGCTGTTCCTCAGAAATGGAAAATGTTAGGAAGAGTGTACCACTGAAGGCAGTACTGAAACCAGTGTTTTCTTTGAGTTATTCATGATTTAGAGGGACTACTTAGGGAAGTTGACAAATTTCACTGATTAAATTACATTTGTTTTGTCAAAGAAAAAAAATGAGAATATTTTAAAACTCCATAGGTATGGTGTCAAAGAAGGACAACAAAACCTAATATCTCTGACTGTGCGACATTTATGTTCTCCTGTAGCACAACTGAGACTGCTCCCATCATACTGTACCTCTGCCACCTCCCAGCAGATATTCACAACTACTGAAACACTAAGTGACTAATTTCAGGGGTCTAAAACAGGAACATGGACTATTTAAAATTTCAATCCAAATACACGGTCTTAAAGGAAGAAAAAATGTAAACACACATTTCCAGACTAAAGGAACTGGAGGTACACAGGTGAAAAGTAATGTATCATTTAAAATTTTGGATTATAATGAAGTGTGTAAGCACAGCAGACTCTGGTTTTAATGTGCAAGAGCGAAGTTTCATTTATCTGACCATCAGCACCTCAACAAAAACTCAGATTACTTAGAGTCATATTCTGGTTTAATTACTTTATTGCAATCAAGCCTTTTGTTCGCCTTTTTAAGCATCATTTTGATCAGATGGTACCAGACTCATCATCCCTCTGGACTTTGAGTAATATAAAATGTTCCATGGAGGGCCGGTTTGGGTTTTGTTGTTTTGGTGGTTGGTTTTTTTCCAAAGGCACCATACACATTCATGTATTTTCAGGTGTTGTGTTTGTTTGCTTTTTTTTAAAACGAGCTATGAACACAACTCCAAATCTCAATTCCCTAAAAACAAACCAACCGACTTCCTCCAACACACTCTGACTTGAAATCACAGGCAGTATTTGCATTGGGGAAAAAAGTGCCTGATAGCTTTCTTTTTAATCTATCTTTACAAAGCGCTCTGAAGATCAAAGAGGTCTCACTCCGACAGATGCACTTTCATGCCAATGGCGAGCAGAAAGAATAGCCTTCAAGGAAACTGCTCAGTGAATCCCTAAGTAATCAGGCAGCAGAACAGAGGATAAAAAACTTCAAAAAGGTCAATGGATATGGAAAAAAACCCTTCACTATTAACTTTAAGGGGTTTGGTTTTGCTTAACTCCACTACCCTGGAGTTAACCAACATAACTGTAGAATTTAGCCATATTTGGCAGTAATTTCTCTAAAATAAAGAATGTGTAATGAAAATAACTGCTGAGAAAGAGCAAGAAACATAGAAAATTCAAATCAGTGCACTGTTTCTGTTCAAGACAGAATGTCTTTTGTTTCTTATTTCTAGTTTATGCAAATATTGAAAGAACAACAGCAAAAATCCCTCAGGATATTAAGAAATCAACTGAGCAGATGATTAACCTCACTATGCATTTAATATAAACAATTAATAAAAAAATACACAGTGCTTCATAAGAATGAATTAAAATTGTCTTTTTGTAGTATAGCGGGAATCTAACAAAGTAATTCTAACTACGTATCCATCGTTACAATCTGAACATATCTCATTCTTCACTTTCTCATATATATTGCACCATCTTCTATCCTTCGGAGGTTCACATGTGGTGTTTACCTACATTTCCTCAAAGGATTTCCGTAAGAGCATTTATGCAACACTTGTGTCATGATTTTCTATGTATTTCAAACTTATGAAGCCAGTGGCAATTGCACTGCGTTAATGGCCTGGTCACACACTGTAATTCTGAATCAATTCTGCATGTGCCATGAAGTTGAACCGAGCATGGACAGCCGCCAAAATCTTTTTCTATAAAAACATCATTTCCAAATGGAAAAACAGAACCGGTGCGGTACAACCAAGCATGCAAAACACTAGAATGAGCCCATGCCCTTCAAACAGGGCCAATAAAACAAATGACATTGAGATTATCCTTAAGAAGTTTATTTGCTTTCCCTGCATTGTATATATTATTACATTTATTTCTTAATTAAATAATTGGTAAGTTCTCTTTTTTTCCTTTTAACATAATTCTTTTCCTCAAAGTAAGTTCACACAAGGTACATCCCTGTTATTTCTTCTAAAGCTCTGTCATGATGAAGGATGACATAAAACCTTTAAGATCAGCCCAGTAAGCACTGTGGTCATACTAGCGCTGGTCATATGAGTGCTTCCAGCTTCCTGCCCCTGCCGCCCCTTTCCTGTTTGAATGTATTGTGACAGCAAGTTTTGGATTGAAACACCAGAATTACTTTTAAAAATTGAAATAATACCTGACTTATGAGCAGGAGTACTTTTTCTAGCACCATTTAAAGTGATATATAGGAGGAGACAGCTCTACAGGATGCCTGACAGACCTCCTCGAAACGCTGTACCATGGGTTTCAAATGAAGACAAAGCAAAGTGCTTACTGAGAATACCTGGGAGTTTTAGACTGTTTCGTATATAGGCCAAAACGTTCTTGATGAGGTTGCAGTTATTTACATCAACCGTAAAATTATAAAACCCCCCTCTAATATAATAGTTTCAAATAAAATCTCCTAAGCTTACCTCAAGAACTTGAAAACAGTGGTTCCAACTTCCATTCCAATAGCCACACAAGATTTAAAGATGAATAAAGCATTAAGATAATGGTCTTGATGAATCTCAACCATGTAAACAGCTTACATGGCTCCCATAAACTCTGGGTTTCAGATAAAACATAAGACTTGACTGTCACAGCAGAATCCAGCCAGACTTACACCTAGGAGCACAACTGTAGGGCCAGGTCTCATTTCTGGGTATGCTATGAAATGGGAACATTCCAAGAATCACAGCCCTGAAGGAGCATGACACAGAGTTGTTCAAACCCTCACAGCATTGACAGCACATTTCTAGAGCAGAAGTGTTATGTTACATAATACTGGGCCTAAATCTCCCTGGGTTTACTGTACATACTATAAAATATATTTTTCTGTTTATTTTTCTGGTCAAAGTATGTGAAACCATTTTACTGTTTTGCTCCTAGGACCTGGAACATAACTCAACTTTGCTTGCTTGAAATTTGAAATAAGGCTACAATGTGAGGGTTCTTTAACTGGTGTATTGCCTTTTGCTCTGCTGTGTTAGTAATTCAGAACAAACTGAGTTTGGTACAGTGTAGGGAAAACTTGAGGAGGAAAAGACTGAAACAAAAACCCTACTTGGGGGTAGGATTTTCTCATATTACTAGGAAAATCAAAAAAACTGTGTATGATGATTTAGAATTAATTGCAGAACAACTATTTATAACACATCACTTTCATCATAGATGCACTCCTACATTTCAGAATAGACCCGAAGTAAACATCATGCTTCATAATTTTAATGGCAAGAATAACCTCATTACTGGAATAACGCTCAGTCTCAAGCAAGATCCAGAAAACAAACCATAGCTGCTAGGAAGACTGAAAAATCTAGGTACAAGTCAGTTGATTTTGAAAGAAAATCCCTTCATGTATCTAATATTCAGTACTTATCTTCTAAAATATTCCTTATGTTCAAGATATTAATTGTCTTCAGTGATATTCCACAGAATTTTCACTGGCTGTGCACTATAGCAACAGGGCTACATTGGGGTCTCCCTACTTGAAAGGTTCTTATCAAGACTGACCGACATTTTGAGCAAAAAAGAACATGTACCATATGCAGCGTTGACTTTGTTTTTCACTTTTTGATATTGTACATTAACACCAGCTCTCCAAGACAGTTTGCATCCCTGTTCATATGCCAGCGAAGTAAAACAGAAATTAAAGCAGATGCTTAATGTGTGTTCTCAAGTTCAGCGAGGACATCACTGATATTGATTTTACCTTCCAAGCACTCTTCCTTAGCTGTAGCTGCCTCAGGGTGTGTAGAACTTCTTCGACAGAAGGGATGCTGTGAGCTTCAGAGGCGTGACAGGCAATAAAGTTGCCTTGGACAACCCTGAAGTTTGAAGAAACTAGCATGGCACTCAGCCGAATCTTTGAGATTCTATATCATCGGGTTCTGGACAACACTAGTTTAAAATAGTAAAAAGGATACATGGACATGGGCATCTCTGGTTTCTCCAGCTGCTGGATTCTCACTGCGTGCTTGCTGAAGGCCAACCCCTTCCAAGCCACAGGGCTTTAAACCACTCCATGCCTCAAGCCCCATCTCACCTGTTCTCCCCCTGTGCTCCACAATCCAGTCATTAATCCACAAAACAAATTTTCTATAGTTCAGTATGAGCCAGTCACAGTAACACAGCTTATTCTCCCCCAGAATTGATGGCGTTTACCACATCTCAACTAAGAACTCAGCTTGTAAGAGGGAGACAGCAAGTATGAGAGAACAACAGCACATGAGAGAACGAGCAAGAAAGAGCAAGGTTAAATGAAAGGACATGAGGACTCTTGAGTGGGGGTGGGGAGAACATATTGCAGCTACATTAGGAAACAACTGGATAAAAAAAATGATCTTACTAAATAACTGATACAGGGCACCTGATCTGTTAGGGGTTTCAGTCCATCTCAACCAGGACAGGTCAAATGATTATGGAGAAAAAAAAACCAGCAACAGCTTGCTTAAAGCATTCCCCAAGCAAGCAAACGGCAAGGACAGCAAAGAAAAGCATACAAGAGATGTTCCTTCTCCATTCTAGCTTGATGTGTTCCTTCTGCACTCTAACTGGACTAAGCATTAAAGGAAAGGACATCACAGGCTTCAGCTAGGACAACAATCCTTCCTGGGCCGAGAGGACTGGGAGGAGACACCAGCAGATTTCAATACCTTACTTCAGCAAACGAATTCATAATCTCCTTCTGATACCATATCCCATTGCTCACCCTCCTTAGCATAATACAAGAACTTCAATTACTGTCTCCTGGGGGACTGAGCTCAATTTAACTTCTAGTACCGATTTAAATTATAGTACTCTGTACTTGTGGAGGGTGCTAGGGCTAGCGCCTACTCAATGAAAATTAGCTGCCCTGACCCTGCCAGTACCACAAAGAAAGGAAAAAGATCTAAAATATCCTTTGAGCAAACACAGAAAAATATTCTTGAGAAAGTGAGATGACAGGTTGCTAGTGGGTGAACTCCAAGTTAGTGACTCACAAGTCTCCCCCTTAGATAACCGGTCTTACTTATGTTGAAGAATCACTGGTCTAGTAGACATGTTAGATATTAATTTCAGCAAAGTATTGATTTAAAAATCTAGAATTTCAGTTGCACATTTTGATCTGGCATTGTGAGTTTGGCAAGGAGAATGCTCAAACATTAACACACACCACTTCACTATAACACAAGAAACTATCCAGGCTTAATATTTCACAGAGAAAAAGGCAGAAAAACAACACACAAGAGCTCAGTGAAATTAAGCTCCATGAATACATTTTGATGAGTTTCTAATGACAGGCCGTAAGTCATAACGGCCCCGTGAAATTGTCAAATACTTCATTTGCACCAACTCATATCCCTCCTGCTGATTTAAAGTTAGACTTTAAAGCTACCAAATGTTATCCAAAGCAGAACCTGAAGAGAACGCCCCACAGACATAACAGGTTAGACCAGAGGTCAGGCTGCACGCAGACCATGCCTGTCTGTGACGCATTCTGTGAGCTGGGACCACATCTCACAGATCCATAAATGCCCGGATGCCTTTACCAGCACTGTTATCTTATCCCGAACAGCTCAGGCACTCTTTACACCAGCCACTGTTATAAGTGCAAGATGAATAACGGTAGGACTAAAGGATGAAGCAATTCCTTCTCCAGTTCACTGTCGCCCACAGCCTAGAACTCTGCAAGTCACAGCTGCCTCCAACATCCCCTCATTTCTTCCTCATAATACATAAAGATATTAAATAATGCCCTGAGTCTGCTAGATATATTATGTCTTTCTAGAATGCATACATATTCATAATAAGTGTGGATGGGGTTTGTTCCTTTTAATATAACAAATCACTGCTAAACCTTACACAAAATCAACCGCAGTAATGATAGGCTTATACAAATACAGAAAACACAAGCTTAAGCAAGCCCACATTCCTATTTCATGTTACCTTATGATCAAAACAAGTGAGAGCCTCCTGAGTTTAACTACACATTCTTAAGCACAGCCTAATTCATTCAACATGCAAGGCAAATAGCCTGTAAATCAGTAAGAGTCAATGAAAAATAGGGAGTAACCCATATGTACTATAGTGCGTAAAATAACTAAACCTAGAATTTCTCATACTTCCAATATTGTGTAATAATTGTGGTTTTCTAATTGATCAGACATGAAAATAAAAAACATCCTCATTTCTTCAGTAACTATTTTGGCTAAAAGATTCAATTTAATTCTTAATGGCATTCTACCTTGCCTGAGCTGCATGATGAGACACATACCTCAAATTAACTTGAATTTTCCGTCAAACGTCTTGCAACTAGAAAGACTACTTTGTCAGGAACCAAAGGCTTCCCAAAGATCAATGAGCTCAGCACGAAGCTGAGATATTTACCTACTTATTAGCAAAGGGAAACAATGCAAGGTACTGATCAGCAGTAGAATACAAAATAATCAAAGCCAGCTTATTCATCACAGAAATAACACAAGTTTCTTAATGCAGAGGTTCTGCCAAGGGGAAAAAAAAAAATTAAAAAAAAAAAAAAAAAAAAAAAAAAAAAAGAAGTCTTACATGTGATTTGTTTTAACAACAATAAAGCTAACAATATACGATGCCTATAATGTCAAGGGTCATTTTTTTTCCATCCACTCATGAACCGGAATTATGTTTACATTATACTTCACAGGAAAAGAGAAGGATATTATAACACAGAGATGACAAGAGAAGTTGGTACCTATCAAAAAATGTCCAAGACGCACATATCTGTTTTCAACAAAACCTGCCAGCTGTAAGGCCTGTGCATTTCCACTGTGGCAATTCTAGGGAAACAGACAGAAGACTAAATATATTGCACATGATCTCTCTAAAGTTATTTGTTTTATTTATAAAATCAAAGAGACCTGATCTTACCGTAGATCATGGAGTGACACTCCATGCTGTTGACCCCAGCCAGCAGTTAAGAAACCACACAGCCCTCTGCTTGCCCCCTCCCTTGACAGGATGAGGGAGAGAATAAAAGAAGACTCAGAGGTGAAGATAGAAACAGTTTAATATGTGGTAGAAATGGGGAGGGTGAAGAAAGAAGTGATGCAAAGACAACCACTCACCACCTCCCACTAGCAGACGGATGGTCTTCCCAGTCTCTAAGCAACAGCAACCTTGTCAGACTCCACACCCCCACAATGGTTCTTAGGGGGCTGGAGTTGTTTTTTTTTTATTGCTGAGTGTGGTGTTTATTAGGACAGAATGTCCTTTTAGCCACTTCAGGCCAGCTATCCCAGCCGCATCCCCAGACTACTGAGAAAGAGAGAGCCTTAAGACTGGGCAGGCAGTGCTCAGCAACAGCCAAAACCCCTGCAGGTTATCAACACCACTTCAGTCACCAATTCGAAACACAGCACCATATGGGCTACTATGAAGCAAGTTAACTCCATCCTACTACCCAAAAGGATGGGGCATAAGTTGTTAATACATAATTCTAAAGATAATAATATATCTGTTAAGAATCCTCTTTCCATCTGCCTTCTTTCTACAAATGTCAGTATTTGCCAGCAATTCCACTTGCCACAACCAAATTCCATAAGAATTTCTTACATCTGAAAAGAAAAAGTCTTAGTTTTAAGTAAAATCTTCTATGATTGTAGTAACAATCTCCAAGGTTAAAAATGCTTTAAAAGCATCCAGAATTTTCTGTTATCCAACTATACTTTAACTCTCCCAAGCAATGTAGATTATAAATATGAATTTATTTCTGTATCCCAAACAACATCAATAAAATGCCCCCTCATCTCCAGAGTAACCACAAATTAGACACTCATGCATAAGTAGTATGGACACTCTAGTACTGACTCAGGTACATTATATTTACGTTAAGGCATTAAAACACATTTATAGTATTTATTTCTGCAATTATCCTGCCTGCCTATATATTTCAAAATTTCATGTTCCTATATGCAGGAAATATATGTAAAAGGAGTATCCACTGTAAAATACTCATTTTCTGCTTTTCTCATTTTTTTCTTGGTTAGGGGAAAAGAGAGGAACCGAAGATTCTTTCATATATTTGGGACAGAAATATTATAGACATGGGGAATTAAAATGTCCCTCGGTTATCATATTCCAAAGCAAAACCTATTACGCTTATTCTGCATATATTATGAAAGTTTTTAAATCCCATCTGACATAAATTCAATTAAGCATATCCTTAGAAGGCAATCATACAGGTAATGGAACGACTCATAAGGATGTTTAAAACTTCATTAAGGGATACAGGTAAACTGTATTAAGATCTATTGAGCTACCTCACCTTTAAAACAATTCAAATACACTCCCTAAAAGGCATCATATTACCTGACTAAATCAGTGCTTTCTGAAAAGCTAAGGAAATGTTGGGAAGCAACCGGTTTTTACAATTCCTTTAGGATTTCCTGGCACACAGTCTAAATGGCCAAACAAAACCAACAAAATCACTCTCTAAGCCCTGACAAAAGTTTGCTTTACAACATAATCCTTTCAAGTAGGGAGTTGTACAAAAGCATCTTCAAAACACAACTGGTGACTTCTTTCCCTCTAACACTAGAGGAAAAAACATGCTCCTGGTTCTTTTTCAGCTCATTTTTTTAAAAAGCCATAATTACATATTACTAAACAGTATAATTTAAACAATTTAATATACACAGTGTTTTTTGAAAGACTTAAAATAGTTAAATTCATTTCTACAATTATAAGCAAAAATTACTTGTTGACAGAGACTATCAACCAAATCACCTTAAAAATCCATAAAGCAAACCACCTACAGAACACTATTTCATCAAGGGCTGGCTAATCTGACGATACTGCTGAGGTTTATAATCAAGTACTCTATTAGTTTAAGCATGGTCACTGGTACGTGTTAAAACATTTATGAATACCCTTCATTAACATCCAGTTTATGATACTTTACCATTTTTTAAAGATATTTCATCAGAGGTCTTAAATTGGAAGCACTGTAGGGGTAATACCATTTCTTTCTTTTCCTCTGTTTTGGAAGAGTATCTTTGATCAGTATACAGTACATTGATAATTCTTTTTACCAGCTCTCAGAAGTCCCATTTATTTGGTTTGCGGTTAAATGGGACTGAACAAATATACTAGAAAAGACCAATGAGAAAGTGAAATGAATGATTAAGGTAAATTTCTAGCAATTTTTATTGTCAGCACGATACATAAAATATTAGTAACAAAACACACTAAAACACTTTACTAAACTAATTCAGCCGTCAGTAAGAACTAAAAATATATTAAAATGCTCTAGTACTTCTCATATTCTGAGTTCAAATCTCAGGAACAATTTTGTTATATACATTTGCAATGTCCCAAAATATATTTTTGGTTTATGAACTGCATAATTTCAACCACCCTGCCAAGAAATGGAACATCCTTTTCAAATTATTTAAGTCCATTTGGAAGAGAAAAGCGCTGCTATTTAACATAAAGTTTTGTGTCTTCTCTCCGCAAAGCAGCATCTTAGCACTGCTGAAAATCTGTGAAGTTACTTTTACCCTATGTAAGGTATTGATTTGAGGAACTGTGCACTCGCAGCTGTATCTCTCAGGAAAGGTCTGCCAGAATGCTTGCTTGGTCTTGAGGTAAAGGATGTATTTTTGTTAGGAAAATAGTTATTGCAACTCATGAAACTCACATTTGCTCCTGTAGGCTGTTAAAAACTAAATGAACACTTGTGAGGATACCTTTAGCTTCCCCTTCTGTCCCTCACAAACAGCACGGACAAAGCTGAACTAATCAAATGCAGGAGCATCAAGACAGTGGGGAACTGGATAGAACACTGCATGGGAAAAGGCTGAGAAAGTTGTATTTGCTGCACAGTCTGAAGAGAATGTTCAGAAGGGATGGGATTGCTGTCAACTACCCCATCCAACTACCTGATAAAAGCTCCTGATTCTGCTAGAAGCAGAGCTGCAATACTTGTAAAATTCCTGAAAACATCAGATCTGCTGACACAGTCAATTTTAAAAGAGTATATACGTTGACTCCAATATCATAAAGTAGCTATGCCTTAACCTCTCGAACAGTCATTCCCAACAGACCAGCTAAATTAATTTTTAGGAGTGTGTGTTACCAAATAGGTATGAAACGCACATGCAAACAATTTCTGTGTGCTTTCAGCAGCCACAAATGTTAATAAACCTGATCTTCAATGGGATAACTAATAAACAGGGCTTCCTCTCAAAGCAAAGGAGAAGGTTCTCCAGTTCATGTAGAAAAATCCATTCAAAGTTTATCTCTTTAAAAAGAAAAACTAACAATGCCATTGCAGTGGTGATAGGTGTCTGAGCCTCCAAAGGAAATAAGGGAGAAGCAGTGCAAGATTAAATGTATCCAAAACCCAATAATAATTTTGTCCAGGCTTTTTGGCTCTGTTTAGAATGTATTATGGGAAGAAGTAGAACTCTTATTAATAGCACAGAAAGCAGAAGGTTCCTTGAAAAACTACTGGATAGAGTTAATTACTGAAAATGGAAAATGTCCGGTTGTTTATTGATTATACTATTGTATTTAAGAATACCCTTACACATAAAGTACCGGTCTGGGAAAGCGATATTGATTTTAGCTTGATAATTACAACCTGAACAGTCCCTTTATAATACAAAGCTTTATTCAATAAAATATTTACCATTAAGTTCTTCAGGCCGTACAGTACAAATTACCACCCATGAGCTCTTCTAGCAGCAAAATGTTCATACAGGCACTTGAATAAGTTTGGTGGAGAGGTTGGGTTCTTTATTTGGGATTTTTTTTTGCCTCCTTTAGGAGAGGGAAGGTGGTGTTAACTTCTGGAGACAATTAATTTTATTTGCTTTAATAAATGAAGTATGAATGCTGCAAAACAATGTCGAAACTACCAAAATACTCATAATTTCCTACAGCTACATATTCCAAGCTTCCTACTTGCATTCAGCAAATAATCAGCCTGAAATGTGAGAGAGAATGTCAAATACTTTCAAGAGAATGAGGTACAAATAACATATTAAATATCTCATATTTTTTAATTCCCCAGTAGCCTGCACTACACTGCCTTTAAATAAAATTGCACTCAGTACAGTGGAGTAGGTATATAAAACAAGACAAATACAGATACAAACACAGATAAACTAACACATAATTATACTGATATTTATTTCTATTACAAAGTACTGCTTCTGAAAGAGCAGTTGGTAATCTAATGAAAATAAACTAAAAGAAAGAGTGATTTATAACTCAGCTAAGCACTGCCTTTTCCTTATCATCATTTGCTTTGTGATTACCTGCAATTAGATATGACTTTCAATCAATTTTAATAAATCTGCAGCCACTTAATGAAAAATAGTCTGAGAGCATCTTGGTCTCCATTTCTCAGCAAGGAGGGTCAGCAGGCCATTAGAACACTAAATCTGAACAGATGTAACACAGTATTTGGGATAAGATAAATTATTTTATTTTTATCTAGCATATCAACAATGAAATGAAAACATATTCGCTATATTAATTGCTATTCAAAACTGAAAATAAGTTTAAGATAATGTAGTCTAAGGTAAGCTTTTCCAATATAGGATGGATGCATTGGTCCATATAATCATTTCTGAGATACAATTTGTCCAAGTTTAGACAAGGTCAGTTACCATGTGTCTTCTTGGCAATAAGATATAAGGGTTTTTTCCACTTAAGAATAAATGTCTATATTAGACATTAATATTCTTTACGCAACATAATTAATGTACAATGCCTTCTGAAAACATAAAATGCTGACATATTTGCTCAAAAATACCCCCATACATTGTCTTATGAAGGTAAAATCTTTTTTCCCCTTCTCCTTAAATCCCTTGGCTCCTCTAATATGGAAATATAACCCTGCAGGAATAAAGAAAGCAGAGATGGCCATGAGAACATTGGTACCATGCTGGTCTGTCCCACTGCACTAGAGAAACACTGACCTGCATCTTTGGAACTACATGTTATACTCAAACCTTCTGCTGAAAACTACATCAAGCAAAGAACTGGAGCTTTGTCATTCATCAAAAGCTTATTCTATACTTTTTTTAAGATGAAATTTTAAATCTTTATGAAAAGCAATGTTATGAAGTCTGTCACTTGCTGTCACTATAGGTGCAATTTTAACTTTTACCAGAACATTGTTGGTACCCTGAGTTCTCTCCACAGGAAAAATAAATACAATTTGTGACAGAGAATAATACTCGTAAGTCAAAGCCATTTTTGCAAGGCACTTGTATGAATTAATAGCAGTATGTATTATTTCATAATGGACATCATTTGATAGAGAACAAATTGGAATGGCACAAGACGTTTCTCACATCTTTAACATTTCTTCAGTATATTGACTATTTCTGTGATTTATACACTAAGATGAAATGCTGGTGGCTACATAGATCTCTTCATCTGTGGTATAAGAAAATCCTTCAGCTCCAATAGTTCTATTCAATATTACCTCCAAATAAGCATTTACAGGTAGAAATGGGACATTGTGATTCTACAAATCAGAAACGCTCACCAAATATTTTGTAGCAAAGGGACATAACAGTCTTGACTCCTGCTTTATTTCATACATGCTAAGGAGAGTCCTACAAGAGAAGATCTGAACATGATTTTTATGCTACCAGCAGAATTAAAAGCTACTCAGAGAAGCATTTACCTTTCCAAGGTCTTTATAAATTCTAATATTACATCACTTTGAAAATTACCAAGAATTCTGCATTTAACAAACCTTATGAACTTAAGTTATTTATCCTTAAAATCACACAACAAAGTTCAGATTGAACTATAGCACAATGGTACTACTGCAACACTGGAGTATTTGTTAAATGCTCTGTTAACTAAAAACAAACCAGAAATTGTAACCTGTACTTGGGTTATGTCACTGTTGACAAGAACCCAGATAGAATTCTCAAAAATTTGTGCCCAAGCTCAAGAAACCATTTCTAAATATACCTCCAGTCTCGCAAATACTTATGGGGTATTTTGATTATCTGAGAGTGATCATCTTGAAGTGAAGTACATAGATAAGATGAGGAAATGCCAAAGTGGTGACGTCCGTGATTTCAGCTCAGCACTTCAGTCAAGGTGAATTGTCAGTGTGCAGCATCTTTAAAAATCTAGTCACTTACTCAGGCAACCGTATCTTTACTTCAGTGTCAAATGTAGATGGGCATATAAATATATGAACACTATAATTTATTTCCATGATGTTTAATTCTAAGATGCTGCACAGTCAAAATCTTCACTCCTGTTGTATCTGTTATAACAGTCCTGTATTTCATCCAAAAAAGAACCACTGTATTTTGTGTTTCCACATGTTCATAAATATTTTCCAAAAAGATAACACAGTATCCCTCTAAGATACTAGCTCAACCAAGTTCTCGTTTCTTAAAATGACTCCTCTTGCTGCTAGGTTTGTGTTACAAGACACAGAACTGAGCCCGCTGCAGTTACTGCAAGTCCAGCACCAGGTCCCCTGGGATGACAAAACCTGGGAAGGGAGCAGTTTACAGCAAGTGAGGAGTGCATAGGCTCCAGGGCTCCTTGTTGCTGCAACAGCAGTGCACATCAGTCTCGTTTTACTAGTTATTTGATACAGTAGGTTTCAGGTACTACAGCAACACACAACGAAGGAAAGTTCAATACCCACAGAGCAGTTTCAAAACATCTTTTATAAAGCTGGGCCAAGATATATAGAAAGATACGATTAGCATCTGAAATCACCCTCTCAGTGTAACAGGCAAACACACCAAGCAATCTTTCTACTCTCTTGGTAGCAGTTTGGTATCACCTTCGCAACAGCAGCGTAGTTTTGAAGCAGCACTTGGAACTTCACTGCTTCCTTGCTAATGCTGTGTCAAGCCGTAAAGGCTTCATAAAGGTTCAGAGAGTGGGAAATTCTCTTTGTGAGGAATGCAAGCGGACAACTGCTACCATGGCTTCTTTTTGTCTGGATGTCTTTGGGAATGTCTAATAACTCCTGCCTCAGGTATTACTGCTTCCAAGGGCTCAAATGACTCTGCTCTAATTCGTCTGCATGCAATTAGCGGGAACCTTCACAAGACCACAGTATGTTCACGTATTAGATAAAACCATCCAGATTAAAGTTGAGAGATAATGACTTCCTGACTTCCAACACTCATCTTTTCCAGATCAATGGAATCAGTTTAGAACAGGACAAAACTAGTGACTTCATAATTTTCATAACTTTACTCATCTTTTTGGTTTTATATTCTGTCCAGGTACATCTCAGATTCTGCTAGACCGTGCATTTCATCACAGAATTTTATTTTGCCTCATGTCCAGCAAATATGACAGGATATAAAATGACTACAGAGAATCTCTCTGTACACACAGGTATCTCACCTGTGTTCTCTGCCACACAAACCAGTTCCAGTTTGGAACTACAGAGGTAGATGAAGGCTGTGTGGACTTTCAGGAGGTCTTGTCAGCTCCAGTACAGCGACACGCTAACAACAGGCTCACATTATACTAATATTTCACCAAATTCTGAACTCAGAAGACAAAGAAAAAAGACTGCTCAACAACCTGCATGTGTTCTCCTACACATATCAGTGTCACACAGCTAATAATAACCAAGACAGCTGGGTTTGCTTCCACATTTTAAATGATGGTGATTATTTTAGCAATATGCATCCTTGGATTTGGATTGTGTCACTTTCTTTTGCCTCTACCTGCTAAGTTGCATGTGAAACCTTCTTTTGTACTCAGGGGTATAGCGAGAGAAGTTAGATCACACTTAACACTTTATTATGTATTAGAAACTACAAAACTCTCAAATAAGTCATTTCCAAACCTATATTCAGTTAATAACATTTAAGAATAAACCCAGAGAAACAATAACTTGATTGAATGGCTTCATTTCCACTGTTCCTTATCTTAGCTCTAACCATAAAAGAACATGTCTTATTATGACAAGAAGAGCTCTCACACCTTGAAGCTTCTATAAGTCTTCTTTGAATCACCATCATTCTTTAATACGTCCTATCATACATGCCTGAGGCAACACAGTATTAAACTAGATCATTTTTAAAAGTTTGAGTTTGCCATCTGTATCATACTCAGTGTCTGCACTAATCTGAACAATTTACAGAAGAAATCATATGCTGTAGAGGATACAATTGATCAGTTGGTACAACCACAGCAAACATCAGTATTCTGGACATAGTAAGGACAGACAATAGTTATTCTGGAAACTTGAAAAGAAAAAGAAAACAGCAGAGAAGCCTGACTGAGAACAAAGACAGCAGCAGCACTATGTTGATCGTCTTTCAACTCCCTACAATCCAATCAAAAAAAATTATTGTATGAAAAAATGTTTCTGAGCTGTTGCTTTACTACTGTTTGGCTAGTATATCAGGAGTAAATCTTGAGATGCAGTTTAGCAGCTGCTGCCATGGTCTTCAGAGTAAGTTTGTAGAGTTTTAAGAAATAGACTTCGCTCGTGTGTAGAACTTCAACTCGTTATTCGAATGCATCACAGTACACTGTAATCTGTCTGTTTTTCAGTGTATTAGATTAACATTTATCTCTTTAAGCACACAGCTTATCTGTCAAAAAAATCCTCTACAGTGTCTGGAGCTACGTCTCCAAACAGTGCCCTAGTTCTGCACAGGCTGTTATTTAGTGTCCCAATTTTCTTCACTTTGATAAAGCAGAAAACTATTCAGTTCTGACAAGTTGATTAACAACAATCAGCATTATTTTCAGAAAAACAGATCAGCTATTCCCAGAAAAAACTTCAAAACTATTCTCATCTATTTTTGACATGGCAGAAATGTACATCCCATTCCAAATATGAACGACAGTGATAGTCAAAGCAGAATTAAAGTAGGGTCACTTGTGCAAGAATTACATTTGCTAGCAAGTGTTTTCATGCTCCAAATGTGTGACCTGACCCAAAAATTGGACTTTGAAAGAGGTACTGTACTCTTCCTACAGATTCTAAAGCATTTATTTCAAAATAAATCTTTCTAACCTTGTAACTGCAAAAATAATCTCCAGGAACTAAGTTGAAGCTGTTTTGCTATATTAGCAAAAGTAAAAAATGTAAGATTTGTCTTTGCCTTTTCTGTTAACTATTCTTTCCTACCATAGTAATGAGTAACACGTCACTGATCCCAGGAGCTGCGCCTGTTCTCACCTACTTCCCCATGTTTGCTTTTGTTGTTGCATCATGTATTACTAGGTCAATTTTGACTTCTACATTCCCATACAACTTCACTGCCTTTGCAGTTCATCCTAGGATTCAACAGATGCACTGTTTCCCAATAAATCTGTTTCAAATGGTACAGTTCTGCACTCTCAGTTGTTTTTCTCTGTAGTTGGTAACTATGCAGTTTCTTCACCCAAACTGGATGTTGAAGATCAAAAGGGATCGTACCTAAATTCCTGAATTTGGTACAGACGCAATCATCTTCCCACAGAGGTATGGCTACAGCATCAGATTATATATTTTTAAACACACTAATAGTTGCATGTCTTACCTCTGCTGAGGACTCCAGAACTAAACACAGGGCTCCAAGTGGGGGTCCATGAGAGCAGAGGGAGAGAATCACCTCCACTGACCTGGTGGTTATAGTGCTTTTAAAAGCAGTCCAGGATACTGTCTGATGACCATTGTAAGAATCTAAATTTGTTTACAATGGGAGACCTTAAACTTTGAGCCCAACCAACATAAGCTAAAAAGTTTCCTTTAGCACATAAAAGTCTATTTCTGTACCCAAGTCGAGTCCATAGAGCAAAACTTATGGCAGCACCACTATATTTACTAATATTTTTTCACTACAGTGATGTGTTTTTTCCCCTTAGGCACTGATTGCACTAAGTACTCTATGGCAAGAAAGATATGATTTGAGGACGCTAAAAAAAAGATGACGAAAAGACTCCAAAAAGTACTTCACAATTAACAATAACACTGTCCATAAATATCAATGAGAAATAAACCCCACCCAGTTCAGATCAGCATAGTGCAGATATAAAAAGTTTTGCTTAGAAGTAATCCTATATTCTGACTGCCCCTCATATCCATGTTTGTATTCAGAACACTCAACACATACCACTATAGTAATTTAAAGTGATATTCTTCAGGTTATCTTTTATGATTATTGTGATTAAAAATAAATAGGTCAGTTCTACTCTGCTTCTTCACTGATAGAAATTCTGGAAACCAATTTTTATTTGATTATGTATAGAAGTCACATCTTCAAACATCAAGGCACTCTTTGAATATCAGTGTCATAAACAGGACTCAAAAATTCAAAGACAGAAATGAAAAGCTAATATGTGAATTTATGCTGAAAAGCAGGAATCGTAGAATCCTAAACCACAACAGAAAGACAGCTTATTGTATTCCTCTGTCCACATTAAAAAAGTCACCTAATAATACAACATTGCTGGTAAGCTGTGATCTTAAAAACAACTCTAAAAGACCCAGTTAAGTATAAATGGAAATGATACAGCACTGGTACCGTAACATTTTAAGAAAGCTATGACACTGAACTGAATGCAAAGCGTGCTATACCTGTCATTAACCAGTGCTACATGTTCTCCATGTGAGTAATCACCATAATTCAGTTATAGCTTAGGTGTCAAAATCAACGCTTTACCCTACAAACTGAAGTTAGAAAATGATCAATTTTACTAAGAGTTCCTATTAACTTCCCTTATTTAGCATCCTCCAAAATGCTTGTGAAGGATACAGTAGGTTTGAATCACCGCATTTCACTGTTACATAAAATAAGATGTAAAACCTGTACAATATGTACTAAATAGGTGAGAATTTTTTGTCTTAAAACATATCCTGATGGATTTCTTAATGTGAAAGTAAGAAGTACACCAATATGAACTATCTCATGTCCAAAGATGCCAAAACTCCGTCATAGCCTTAAGGCACATAAATTGTAAATACAACTTCAAACATAACAGACTACCCCGTCCTACCAACAACAAATTAAGCAATCTTGGAACACAAGTACTTGACCGAAAATAAAAGCAGTCACATTAAAGCAACGGAATTACTAAATCAAGTTGAGGAAGCCCACCTCCCTGTTTACAGTTGCCTTTCTTTCAGTATTTACAACATTAAAAACCTTTGTGGTTGTGGGGGTTTTTTTAATAAACTGGAGTTCCACAAAGGATAAAAATATTTCTTTTGCCAGTAATAATAATTTCTCATCTAAATCCAACACAAATGAGAAAACTAATACCACATTACTGACTTATTAAACAGAAGGTTTTTAATTGAATTTCCCCTTCATTTGCTTGCAAAACTGGAGCTGAAATCTCTTGCCAGTTGAACCACCTTTATTTTCATATGAATACTTCCAACACTGAGAACGCACAGAAATATGATAAATGTAATTTAAACTGACAAACCCCCCAAAGAAACGGGATTTTACATTATTAGCATTACGTATGTAATCTCTTGGTGTCACTGGAGTTCTCCACTCCTTCAGCAAAAACAAAGACGGGTGGGTTAGCCTTCTTACCTCCCTCAGTCACCTTACACTACAGAATTCACTGCTTCTTACAACCAAGCCGCTGCAAAACCAGTTTCCATAAATAAAGAGACATCAGAAGCATCATGTAAACCAAACTAAAAGAAAAGAAAGAAGTTATAGGACAGATATCTCCATCCTTTAGATCTGAAACGTTAAAGGACATTGTTTAGAATCAGTAATGTGCCAAAGACTGTAAACTGCCAGGAGCATTTGCAGCAGAAGCAAACCGAGACATGAGATGGGAGTTTCTTTCTATAAAAGAAAACAAAACTCCATCAGAGAAGCAATGAGTATTGCATAGTGCCTGGAAGGCACACAGATATTAGACAATTTCCTTTTTTAATTCTTTTTAATTTTTATTCCTTTAAGCACAAAGACACTCAAACAAAACTTCTTTGGGAAAATGAATCATGGAATGGTTTGGGTTGGAAGGAACAAAGAAGGCCACCGCAACCCCCCTGCAGGGAGCAGGGACATCCTCAACCAGACCAGGTCACTCAGAGCCCCATACAGCCAGACCTTGAATGCCTCCAGAGATGGGGCATCTACCTCCTCTCTAGGCAACCTGTGCCACCCTCAGTGTAAAAAAATTCTTCCCAATATCTAGTTTGAATCTCTCCTCTTTTAGTTTAAAACCATTATGCCTCATCTTATTGTTACATGCCCTGATATAAAGTCTTTCCCCATATCGATGTGACAGTGACTTATGGCACAGCCACAGTATATGTAGGATTTTTTAATATTTTTTAAGTGAACAGCATTATCTGTGGAAGATTAGCAGAAAAATCAAGTGACACTGGAATGCAGAACACCTGCAGAACTGGTCAACATAACTGGTCAAATTCCCCTATCTCAGGGAGCACAGCAAACTGAGAGGCTGGCATGGAAAATAGTCACAGCCCCAGTGTTCTGGTCACCGTACAGAGCCATTCACAAATTACAGCTTCTAAGGACAACATTGAGCCAGCTGTCAGATGGAGGGCAACAGACTTCAAAAACATTACTTTTCACTTCTTTCATGATCTTCCATAATTCCTCAATTCAGCCTGCATGAAAACTACCAGGAGAAAGGCAATTCTGTGATTTTAGGCAGTTTTTTCTCCCTTTACAGCTCCAGACTAATCCAGTAAGAGTCTTCTCATTGCTGTTTCAAGCATCTGTTATTTTAAAAAGAAGTGAACTGGTTCAGGTTCTTGCTATTTAGCCACATTTAGGCTCTAATTCAGTGCTTTAACAAGAGAATCATGCAACCATAATGAAATCCAGGGGAAAGTTAAATATAAACAAAACCTAATACACAAGGTTAACTTCCATTACCAAGTTATAACAACCCCCAATACTAAAAGCGAGAAGGCAGAAAAACGTTAAGGCCTTTCTTAATGGAAACTAGATGAGTGTGGAGAACTTTTGATACATAATTAATAACTACACGGAAAGCAGATTTTCTGTATATTTATAAGGCACGCCTGTTAGTCTGTACTTAATAGACTATCATCTTAATTTACATCATGATAAACCAGCAATGATTAACTTTCTGACAATTTTATAGGAGAAGAAATTCAGTCATCTCTGGTCTTAAATTTTTATCTAAATAATATCGTTTCTTTTCCTACCAAGGTATGTTGTGCTGAACACTATTTCGGTTTATCTGGAGGAAGCAAGGTTGGTAGGAACTGCAGTGAGATGTCCACCCTCAAGCAAAATGACATACAGTGTAAGTCTAAATTATGTATATAAGCTTGAGAATACTGTGTGGAATCTACTGACTTGCGAGAATGCGAGAGCGTGATACATTAATTCCTTGAAATACTCCTATTTCTTAATCGATATTAGTCATAAAGGTTCCCCTCTGAGGTGATTTATGTCATATTATATGTTTTATTTTAATCATCACTAGCGGTACCTTACCAATCTGGCAAGCAAACCATCCCTTCAAACAAAAACTCATAAAATACACTCACGCAACACAAAAGACACTGGTTATTCCATATGTTCCTCTCTAAGAGCACGACTTGCCAGCATGTAGTCAACCAAAAACAAAAGTTTTTATACATTTCTCCATTATTCCTGTTAGTAACAAATATTAACATAAAATATTAACTTAAAAAACAAAAAAATTACATACAAGCCCAGAGATTTTGAGTCTGTTACTACAGACATAAGACTAACAATTAAGTGTTCATTGTCAGTTCTGACTGTTATTAAACTCTAGTTTCGGATGAATTGCTTTATTTTTACTCTTTTCTTTTTGCCTCGGTTTATTTCCACAGNAAGACTTTTTTTTGACTAAGAAGTTTATAGTATAAAAGAAGTGAACAAAAAATGCAAACCAACCAGCCAATCTTTGCTAAAACATATGGAAAACATGATTCTCAAATGAATGGTTTTCCTCAGGTACATTCACAGACTATTTTTATAACTTGATTAAGGAGGATGACAAGATTTTTGTCTGAAACTCAACCCACTTCCTTAGATACATTAGCAGTAGGATACTACTAACATTAAGGTACAGTTCACTGTGTAATGATGGCAAAAGGGTAGCCCTCCATCTACTTCATCAGCAATCTTGGCAGCCACAACCCTAGATCTGTGCCAAGCATCATTTGCATGGAGAATCTTTTCCCACTTTCAGGTAAAAATGAGAGGAAGCAGCAGTGCCAAAAAAAAAAAAGTCAGCCAGAACTGCACTGCTACCTCATTTGGAGACAAAAACCCCAAAGAATGTCAATGACACAGAAAAACATAATTAATAATTTATCATAGGAGGGACAAGGGGGCAGAACTAAAGGAATTCTGGGCTCTGGGTTGTCAGCAATTTATTAGAACAGTTCATTAGCAAATATAAAACAGAGTCAAAAAGCACAAAAAAACCACCAATGCTTGTATCAAATGGTCTTGGTCTGTTCTCTCCACCAAGGATTATAAAACAGTGCGTTAGAAAAAGTAAAAATACTTGGAAAAAGGATCTTGTCAAGCTCTTCCAGAGACTCAACTTTTTCATTAAGATTGCTTTGAAGTCACACAAATGCCATCAACTTCTTCATATGAAGTGAAGAAAAGATTGCAACAACATGCATTGTAAAGATAGTCCAGCCTTCCACATACTCATGGAGCATAAAAGGTAAAATATACTCTAAATTCAAATACCGTTTTAAACAAAATTTGAAGCCTAAGCAAACACAAGAAGAAAAATACCAGGCTGTCAACGCTTGTATTGAAACTAAAATGCACTAAAAAAAAAAGGAGGCAGAAAAACACACAGGAGGGGTTCGCTAAGAACTAAGGATTTCAGCTCCATCTAGGAAATTACTATTGCTTTAACAGCAACTAATGAGTTCCAAATAAAAACACTGGAAGAACACAAAAGTATTGAAACCACCTGCACCGTGATGCCCTTTAGCACCCCAGTCCCAGCAATTCATCAAACAAAAAAGTAAATACTACTGTAGCTAGTCCCCCTTAGTTCTGTTTGTGTAAAATTCATTAAATTCAAAAAGTCAATTCAATGTACACCCTCAGAGTTCAAAATTTATAGACTTAATACACAAGCAGTTGATAAGAAAAATACTAAAATACACACTGAGTATCAATTAAAAACCACAATTTTTACATTACCGATACTTTTTATCTGCTACTAACATACATGATCTCCTTGAGCTGTTGCTCACTTGACTTCAGTCAAGTACAAATTCTCTACTTTAAGTGGATAAACTACGCAGTATCACTAAGCTGCCACCTTTTAAAAACCTTGAACTACTTTTGAGACAATCAACAGCTCCAAAAACTACAACCATCCTCTTGGAAAATGTGAAAACTAAGAACTACTTCAGGGTTAAAATTTTTCTAGAGCCTTCATGCACTGATGAAAAACAAGAGATTTCATCTAGAGGTTGATTTATGCTCTTCTGCACTTGTCATTTCCTTCCTGCAACATCAGCTCACTGCGTGCACATGCTTGCCCTACAAAATTATTGCTATGTTAACTTCTAATTAGATATCAGATAAGTTTCTTCTAACACATGGATGAAGACACATTAAGGCATGCAATGTAGTTTTTACTTTTTTCACCCTTTATTTCCTTCCCCGGTTGATGAATCTCCCTTTTCTTCCTATCAGGGACTATCAGCTTCCTAACCCTGTAAAATGTCTGGATACCTTAGCAATTAAATAAAGAACATCTTTTTTCCCCTATTTCTTTTGCCCCAAACACAGAATTCCAGGCTTCTACGACCAAAAGAATAGAAAATACATTTGAAACAGCACCTGTTTTCCCTGCTGCCTCACTGCGGGACAGTGAGAAGGGGGAAAAGTGTCACCTCTGTGTCTCACTCAGTGTGTACACCATAAGAACTGGGATCATACACTGTAAGAACTGGGGTCCATGCTCACACATTTTCTGCACGAGAACTCAATGCTGTGCAACTCGAAGTTCTTGTCATTAGCAGTTGCTTTCCTTTCTGGCTCTTCTTTCTGGCAAGTCAAAAAAGATAATAAATTGTGACCAAATATTTACCCTTCTCAGGACATTTTTCAAACCAACCCATGGTATTTCAGTGCCTTACAGAATGGAAAACTGAAATGCTCACGTGCAGTAGCAGTATTGTCCTTCATCAAACACTTCTGGATTTCATTTCTTTCATTGTATTGGAAGGGCAAGTATTTAATAGGATTTTCTGACATATCAGTTCTTTTTTTTCCAAGTTGAATCACAGTGAATTGATGTGAATTCCCTCTGCTGGCTGACAATAGCTAAAAGTTAATGTCTGGTAACTGTCTCCCCAAGATAACTCCATTCAAGTATTAATAGGTCTTTGCAATCCACTCAGTTGGCTATCTGAGCTGACCAGCACCTCTTCTGAATTCTCCTTCCCTTCCTTACCCCGCAGAACTATCTTGTGCCCTACTCAGTTGCTACTGAACATGAAAAGAACATACATATTTTCCATTACATAGGTATTCCTCATATTATCCATACAGGAACATGTTTTTTCCTTCCAAGTTACTGACCAGGGTATTTCTCCAAGTCTGCAATTTGGAACATCACAAGCTTCTGATAATCTCCCAAGCACCCAGCAATACTGCACTTCTGTTTGTTTGGGGTTTTTTTAAACCAATACGTCATAAACTTCCCTACAAAATTCCACCTAAAGTACTGAACTTCGGTACATGTGGGATTACACCCAAATGGATTCTACATACATTCCAAATCAGCGTGGTTGCATCAGCAGTCAGAACTTAACTGGATCAAAAGACAGCAGAGCTACCCAGCTCTTTCGTAGCCGCTCTCATGAGCTGGGCTCCACATCATACTGATGACACCTAAAACTGGCGCCTGCTTCTTTTTACTACAAAAATTGTCAGAATTAATACTGTACTCTATGAACTCTATAAGGAGATCGGTAAGAAGGAAAAAAACACCTTGGCTTCCAGCAGAAGATGGTACTTGTGGTAACTTTGCAAATGCACATGTACATTTTGCAAGTGTGAATACAGTTCAGCATCTTTGAAATAGCTTCCATATGCATCTCATGCTTTCCTGTGTATCAGAGCCATTTGGGGTTTTTTGTTGTTGTTCTTTCAACCTCAACCCAAAAATGAATTTCTTTTTAGGAATTCCGAAGAGCTTTATATAAATTACTCCTTTGGTAGAAAACAGACAGAAACCATGAAGTTCTGCAAATTCCTGAGTTCATTACTCCTGAGAAAGGTACAATACAATAGTTCTGTCAATTTGTCTGTAGATTCTTAAACAGCCAAGCTGAAATCTCAACACTTTTACACTTGGAAGAAAGATTAACAAGTTAGCCAAGCTAAAACTCCTTTTCTAAAATTCTAACATAGCTTTTAGATTAGCTTCTGAGTTTAAAAAAAAAAATATTAGTGATAATTACTTGAACATTTAAAGGACTGACTTGTTGCGATTGGTCAAACTCGGTCCAATTACTGGGCATGCAGTGGGCAATACTGCAGTTTATTAGCCCATCATGTAAGAATATGAACAAGAATAAACAATTTATTTCTGAAGAAAACACACAAGAGAAGCAAGCATTTAAAACCAGCATTGGCTCCCTTCTATCTGCATCACCCTGACACAACATCTCAGATCAGTATGAAATTAATTGAAAGCTGTTATTGACTCTGAAGCCTAAAGATGGCAATTTAGATGTCAACGTTTAGCTAACTTGGTTTTAATGTTAACATACAACAACTATGACAAATGAATTGTTGACACGTACAAAATTCTGACATCTGCAACTTCAGACAGCAAATGGAGTTGACAAACGGATCTGATGGCAAATATTATGTGACTCCGTAATTAAGGATATACTGATGCTTGCACTGAAACTGCACTGGAATAACTGAGTGAATGTTCCCAACTTGCACACCAGGTAGCTATTTTCAGTTATGTGAGGTACGTGCAAGTCAAATCATTACAAAACCCTACAACCCACCGTAGTGCTGCTCTCCACCTATTTCGTGTATGTGCAAACAATCAGACACTGAGAAACTAACAGTAATTCTCCATTTTCGGTAAATAAGCAAAGAGTATTTGAATATTTACCTCAATTGTACTAAATAGTGACCAAAAGATGTTTCATGAATATTCTAGAAAAATTATGAGGAATTATAAAAACTTTTTATCACTTTATTAATTAAAAACATTAATAACTACTTTTAATGATTCAAATAAATACAGGACAAGTATTTAAGCAATCCAATTCCTCACTGACTGGGTTATAAATAAATTTTTTTTCTGTACCTGAGTAGATCCACTTTACTTATTATTTCTGTAACCTATGTTATCACTGCACATACATTCCCCACGACAGGCAAGGGACTATGCTGCATTGTATTAAAAAAAAAAACACACAGAAGAAAAGATAATAGGCAAAAAGCATACTAAGAAAGTTCTAAGGAGTGCTTTGTAGACTCATTTTTAAAGATGCAAATTTAGTAACATTTAAGTGTATACTTTAATGCATGACCTCGTCCATCCTTTAAGCAAAGCTTTCCTGAAAATCTTTAAGTCCAATTGATTTCCCTTGGATGCAGGCATCACTAGACACAGTCCTAGTGCAAATTCAGCTTTGCACGCATGGGTCATACCGAGGCACATGACCAAAATAGATCTTTAACCCAAGACTCCAAACTGGGGTATGGTACCATCTCCAGCAGCTCTTGTACAGCAGTTAGAGCAGTTTCCTTCCTCAGACAGGTAGGGCTGTAAAGCTGGAAAGTTGCCACGATGCTACAGTAGGAACAGTGCTGAAGGGCAAGGAAAAGGGAAGCAGGGAGTAATTTGGAAGGTTTATGTGCCTTTAGCTCCTCTGTAATTCCAAAGCTGGTCTTAAGTACAAATTTAAATAATACTGTGAACTGGGCAATAGTCCTTCTGAGTCCATAAAACCCCCCCAAACGTGCTATGAACAGTCACTTTTCTGTCCCATTTTTGGGTTTCACCATTCAATTTGCCATTCCTAAACTGTAATCACAGATTATCTGGTTATAAAAGCATCTTCAATGAGTACTATTTGCATACAGGAGGAATCTTCAGCTACAAAATCCTGGCCCCTCTCTGTTTGTACTACACTGTAACAACTCCTCTTGAGTTGAGTCATCAGAATGTAGCAAATTAGGAATATAATCACAAAGCTACTACTCTATATTACGCTCTGTGCAAACCTAACAACCAAATATCACATGTAAGAATTCTGCTATGTTATAATTAGTAGCAGTTTTTCTGGGAGAAAAAAAAAAAAAATCTTTCCAGAACACACACGCTCGCAGTCTCCCTCGGGCATTTGGTGGCAGGGGAAGCACACTTTTCTTAAGAGTGCAGTTGATAAGGGGAAAACTAGGATTCCAAGTTATTGGTCAAGTTTATTTCACATTTCTTGGAATTACCAGTATAATGCACTAACCAGGTTGTTTTAGATTTAAACATTGAACTTACTAAGTTTTATATTTATTTAAAAAACATGAAAAAGTTTACTTGTGTGTACTTTTCATACATATAGGTCTCTCTGGAAGCAAAAATAAATCCTAGGAGAGAAACAAGAGGACAAGCCAAGGAATGCTGATCATGCATAGTCCTCTATTTACACCAGTAAGACTTTTACCCTCTGCAGTTAATACAGTAAATTAAATTTATGCTTACCTGCCAATTTGTTTTCCAAGAATTAGTACCTACTCAAGAGCTGAATTAAGTTCCTTCAAGGCCCTAGAGCTGTCAATATGCCTAAACAAGAGTAAAGGAACCCAGAGAGAGCATTCATCTAAATTTATTATCTCTATGAATATATAATTCAGTACATCATATAGTAAAACTGAAGAACTAAATCCTGTAGTTAACGTTGTTTCCAAAAAAGAATTCAGAAGCTGCATACGTAATTATGTGAACATGACATCTGGTTCTGTAGCAGAAGATACTAATTTGAGAGAAATCAACGAGATTACATTGAAAGACTGGAAACAGACATAAAACTAAACATGAATTTTTGTGCTGTCCTTCCTAATAGTTTCTATTGTTAACTTTTTGTTCTCCTCATTTATTTACACATGGAGCAACTTAATGGCAAAATTCTGCCTTTGGCATCTATTAGTTATAACTACATTTCCATATAAAATTCACTATTGTACAAAGAGGATTCAACAGAAGACGTACTGGGACACTCTGGTAGAAGTGACAGGTGTCAAATCAACAAACAAGAAGTTTAAACAACACATTAAACATGGCTTCAACATTAGATGCAGATAACTTAGATAAAATGCAACCACTTCATATTTTTAAGGGCACTTTTGCAAATAAATACTCAGAAATGTTAAAATCACCATTTTTGAAAGTTAGCCTTATAGCATAGTAAGTCACGGTATGTCTACTTCTTTTCATAAATAATGTGGCCCAAAGAGGACTAGGAATAACTACGCAGGAAAGTCAAGCATGACTCTCAAATCCATAAGACAGCTCCATCAGTTTTTCTTTAGCTAGCAAAGGAAAACAGTCAGGGGCAATACAGCAGCATGGGCTACCTGGATTCCATTAAATGACTCAAAACCAATTAAAAGAACAAGAACTACACAAATTTTCTCTGGAAAACTGCGTTAGGACAATCTAAAACCAGAAGAGGTTACCTGTTCTACAAAAGAGCCCACAAAATCAATACACTCACTGCTGTCTGGCAGAAAATGTGAGCACAGAGCAGGTCAGGGCAGAGAGAGTGTTCTCCGATAACACCACTGTCCATGACTCCAGCAGCAGGCTTGCTGCTGTCTGCAGACCACTAAAACCACAAGCAGTGGCTTCCAGTTCAGCTGCTTTCATGAGGAACAGTGGCAATGACTTCATTTAAACAGCCTCTCCTCCCTTCTCTTGACAGCCACCTCCTTCTCTCTTGCTCCCTTCTCATTACTCTAGATGTCCTACCAGGACGATACACCAGCATCACTGTGGCATCCAATTCCTTTAAGTAGGAGAGACAGTAGAAAATTAAATCTAAATTGCTGGGAGAATTACAAAATTAAACCAGAAGCCTATTCCACAGAATGAGCACTGGCTGAAACCAGCCCTGATGCAAGATGCACATTCTGGAAAAACGTTACAAAACGTTGACAAGACTTCCCCAAGTATAAATAACTGGAGTGTTTTCCATAACATTCTGCAACTGAACTAAAGCTAGTATCAACACACAGGAGAGCAGTAGCTCTGTCAGGAGCTGCATATGAAAGGAAACACAATTCCCTGGTCAAAACGCAGCAGAGTAAGTGAACGTGTCAGTGCTTACGCACCACAAGCTGCTCCTGTTTTCACACAGCCACGTTGCTCCAAAGGGCGGAAACGTTCAGTACAGTAAATACCTCAGCACAAGATACCACAGTCTGTGAGCAAGGGTGAAATAGAATATAAAACATGGCCTAAACTTTTCTGGAGTGCGCACTGCTGCATGTAGACACAAAACACGAGGAATTATTGAACAATCTGAATTAACCGCCAAGAGCGGAACAGAGAGCGTTTCTCACACACCAGGTCAGAACCATGGCGGAAATATTTTCCGTCAGCTGAAGGGCAGCAGGAGGACAGACATCACCTTACAACTTCACTGAAATGCATCCTATTGCAGGCTTAGGAGATTATTACAAGTCGTGGGGGTGTTAGGGAGACTTTATGGGGTTTTTTTTAAGATATGAAAGGGAAGATCTGATAGCACAAATTTGGAAAAAGTCCTAAAAGGAAAGGAACCAACTGAAATCTTGCCTTCGCATATTGCAAGTGCCATTTTTTTCAAGAAAACTTACAACATTTAAATTCATTCAGGAGAGAAACAAGTATTGCTTAGACTTCTTTAAAAACTATTTCAAGAACAAACAGCATCTTCTTTTTTTTTTAAATACCATCACAGAAATTCAAATTATAGATTTTGGGGGGGGGGGTGGTTTTTCTTCCTTATTAGAATAAGAAAAAAGATATTAGAGTGCCACCAAAATAACAGTAAGGAAAAAAATAAATTTAAGTGGCATTATAATTAAAATTGAAGCATCAGCTGTACAGACATTTGCCTGAGAAAATAACAGGTCAATGATTTACTATATGCTTTTTATTCTGTGGAACATAAAAATATTGCTTGTAGCATTATGGTTGGACTCGATGATCCGGTGGGTCTCTTCCAACCTGGTTATTCTATGGTTCTATGATTTTTTTATTATTAAAAAGGGCTAAATTGCATTTGACATCTTCCTGGCTATTAGTTTTTAGTTGATCAAACAAACAGATACAGTACAAGTAATTTTCATACAGTTGAATTTTGATTTTTAAGCCCCAAATAAAACTATAAGAATGCAAAAAGTTCAAAGATTATCACCTCATGTTTTGTTGGTCATACTGACAATTTAATGCTTAAGACAATAAGATCAAAACAGGGTATGTATATTGCCCTGAGGTTTTTTTTTCAAACTTAAAAATACACACTCCACCTTTTTTTTAGTAGATAAAAGGAATGCTGTAATGTGCTGTACCTCTAAGGCTCATTCCTTCTGGAGGCAGTGCAAACTGATGGGCTGACTGACAGAACTACCTCACCAGTAAGGAATAACAAATTACCATGATACACTTAATATCTAATAGCTTTACTATATTTCAAATTGAAGAATGGAATTTTTCTTTCAGTAAACACTGTGTAACGTTTTGCTGCAAGGCAATATATTCTGAATTGAAGTTTATCCAATGACCTTTTAGTTTGCCTTCATCTGCTCATTTCATTACCTCCATTCCCTTCCTGCTACAACCAGGTCTGACCCTCAGCAGGTCTTCTGCCTTTTGCTCTTGTCCACTTAATGAAATGTGTATTCATATATTCCTGACATCCACAATACATTGATTTTTACTTCTGTTTTCGGCATTCTATCAGGTAGAATACTTGCTAAGCAGAAATGACTCTTGGCATAAGAGTCAAAAAATAATTTCATTCTCCATCTCACAACTGAAAAAATATTTAAAAATATGCAAAGCATTTATGTATAAAACATATTAAAAAGGCATTTTGTATAAAGTAGTACTGGAATCTTCCCTTGAAGACTGACAGATGGTGTTCAGAGTGTCAGTAAATCAGAACCAGCAATAATTCAGTGATATGTTTAACATATTTTTTCAATCACATTATTATTGAGTTAGGATTATGAGTGCGGAAAAATGAAGCCTAAGTTCAGAAAAAAATTTCACTGTAGATTTTAAAGTAAGCTCTTATACCTTTAAAACATGGTTTCCTCCCCCCTGCCCCTGATTCTCGCCCCAAGATGCTTTCTTTAATCACATATTGCCAACCGATGTTTATGTACGCCTCTGAGGTCCCTGGATCAGCACTATCATAGCCTCTTCACCATCCTTGTAGGAGCTGATGAAATTTATTCAGTTATATATATTCATAAAAGTAAAGAACGCTAAGGAAGAAAGCCTATTTCATTATTATCTTAGAATACAAAGTACAATGCCAGCAGGTAGTAATCAGCAATTTCATATTCCTATGAATCCTTAACTACCTCACTCTAGAACAAACGCTTCTAACAAATTGTTTACTGCGATTGTACTAAACCCAAATACTGGTCCCCCTTCTTGCATCCTTAAACCACTTCAGGACATAAATTTTCATTTAATTTACACTGACATAGGACTAAATGACTTAGTCAAATGCAGAAAAACATTTACCATTTCTTTAGTACCACCTCCAAATAATTATAGATTCATATAATATCAGAGGGCTTCAATGAAGTATTAAAGCCCCTGCCAATTCCAAGGCATCTTCAGAACATTATTCCTTTTCACTACACACTCATTTTATTTTGTTTACACACCAACAGGAGTCACTACTCCCAGCTCAGGTAAGATCCTAAAATTTATGAAGTCAGGACATTCTACTGCATCTGGAGTTCCTGTCAACCAATGCTTTCAGCTCTCCTACTGAGGTTCTGAGCTTCAACTTGGCACAAACAAGTTTAATGAAATTCCGCAATCGAAAATTTATGCTTGTATTCTATTGAACTAATAGAAGGGAATAAAAAGTGGGAGAGAGGTATAGAATTTTCAGACAGCTTTCTTGTGTTTCTATTGATCAAAAATATATTTCTTGGACTATTCTCTACCGGATTGTACACTCAAACACTTCAGAAAGGAAAATGACTTCACCCAGCAATATTGTTCCCTACTTGGTGAATTTCTCCTTTCTACTTCACTTCTTCTAAGGATTGCTCTGATTGCAAGAACAAAGCATTCGGCTTAGGTGAATAGATTCACTGCCTGCAAATGAAGTGTCTTCAAGATCTCCTTTTTTTAAGACACTTTGCTGCCAAAGTCTCATGATTCCTTCTCAGGCATGAATTAATTTTCTTGTCAGACTGCACTCTTCAGAGGAAATCTTCCTCACTGCAAATATCTCTGTATCTTTTGCTCAGATATAAGTTTCATTTAATTTTGTTACTCAAGTAAAATACATGCGTTTATTTTGAAACCTGTGATATTTTAAAGATTGACAAATAAAATCAACTTCTTGCCACAAACCACTCATTCAAAACTTAATGTCGCAATACTGGACTCAAATAAAAGGCTTTTCAAAGAAAGAGAGAAGAAGCACTCCCTAGTTACACCTTTTGAACACTGTCTAGCTTTTGGTTGGGTTTTCCTTAGATTTCTCGCACACTTAATTAGAATTTTTTTTTTTTTAAAGCAGAAGCACAGCCTGATGAAATCCAAAGAAGGGCAACATGTAGCATCCAGGTTCATTATTTAGGGACAAATTAGAATGCTGCATAGATAATTGAGAGATATGTGTACACAGAGAATATGACCACAAGGTACGCATCCAAGGAAAACCTCAGAACAACCAGTTCCTCTAGTGCTCTGAGCACTCAGCATAAAACTTTAGAAGTAAGTACAGGGATCAGGAGCCAGTACAACACAAGCACTATTAGAGCTGACATTTTCACTTACTCCAGTAGAATTTTCTGATGTGTCTAGCTTCTCCACAAGATGTTTTCATTGGACTTTTTTTCCAAGCAGCTATATTTTTAAGAGGTCAACTGTTGCTCTGAAACAGCCTTGCTTTTACCATTACAATTTTGGAAGACAGGCTGCAGTAGGAAAGTTTTCTCCAAAAAACCACTTCTCTCTGTGTAATGTCAACCCTCTAGAAATTTAGCACAAGATGACATTTGCCCACAATAGCAAGGTTTATATCACTTACCAAACTCATTGATTGGGAAACTATACAGATTTCCATACTTTCTGAAAGTTGGGGGGAAGTAACACCTATGGTAACTCTGAAAACGTCAACGTTCCTATGTAACAAAACTCTAATTTTGAATTTATATTTTTTCAAGACACAGTTTTTTAGAGGAAAGAATTGTCTATCTGCCTGATGTTTAACTTTTGGGATCCCCTTGAAAGCAATCAATAGCTGATCAATAATAAATTACAATAATAAATCTGAACGTCCACAATGCAGAAGACAACTTCCATCAACTTATGCTAACACCAAATAAGAAAAAGAATTTTGTTTAAAACATAGTTGAGTCTTAAGTTGACTTTATTTTTCAAGACCGCTATTTTTCGATGCATACAATAAACCCACTCTATGATAAAAACTCTCCTTTTCCCTTTTCCTGGGGACTAGGGGGTTGCTTTTTGTACAGTGAGAACGTGGTGCATTTTTACCTTTCAGTTCCAATTTTTAATAGTCCTTCACATTTATCAAGACCAGTCTATTTACAATGAATAAGTTGGTTCATCAGCTGTAGAAGCTAGTTCACCATTTCTAGAAGCTCTAGGAGTCCTAAATGAAGCAGCACAAAGAGAAGGAAAAAAGAGACATAATATCGAATTATACAAATAAAGGGAAAACGTCTATTTGACAACCTGGTTACAGAGAAATAAAGGTACTGGAGAAACCTTTCATTAGTGCATTGCCAGTTACAGATTCTGCTGAAAGACATCACACTGGCTTGGTTGAAGGTCAAATCTGCTTCCTGGAGGGTATGGGGTTTTTTAGCTTTTCTGCTAACTGACTTGCCAGTACAGTCATCAAGTAAACTACATTTTCCCTGATTCAGAAGTCTACTAAAAGCTTTCCTAAGCAACAGCCTTAATTCCATATTGTGTTCAGACGTGGAAAAAAAGATTTAAACTCTGTTTCACAATACAATCAGCCATTAATTGTCGCCACAATACTTGACCTTTATAAAAAAAAAATCAAAACCAAAAGACATACGTGTCTTCGTATCAAAATAATGTGATTCAAAATGTTTACAGATATTCTACTGGTTATTTTTTACTAAGGATCTGAAAGTAAAAGCGTTCTCATTTTTAATTGGTTGCTAACTGGATTGGGAACTGCACGAAAACAAAGTAACTCAAGAACAACATTCTATTTCTTTGGATAAAGCAAAGGGTAAGCCCCAAGAGTGGAGGCTCAAAGTTACCTAAATTGTGTGTACTGAGAAGTTACCTGCTCAGATACAGGCATTCACAACATCAAGGAATAATTTTCCCAACACTGAAGAGAAAACACAGGTTTTGTCCTGATCTTAAGAAAAACAAACCACCACAGCCCACCACCTGATTCCAACCAAAGCTTTGCAGGTAGCCAAGCAGCAAAACTTAAGACCAATTCTCCACTTGCACTATTTAAGAACAAACAAGTATTTCTTCTTAATGTTGTAGGATAGATCAAAGAAATCAAAATTGAGAGACTCTTGGTAACAATTACACAGCAAAGCAAATAAAATCATGGCTTGGAGTAGGGAAGGAACACTTGAAATCAAGTGGAAGCCTAGAGTCTATGAAGAGCATTTAGAAAGACAATTGTTTTTCTTTCTTTCAAATACAATATACCGAACTGCTAAAGGTGCCAAAATTACTCTTCCACAGACAGAAAGTTTTGCCGACACAAAGTTCTACACACTACCCTGGCCCAACATACTTCTCTAGAAAAATGGCCTAAATCCAGCAGCAATGACATTATTCCTATATTTGCACATCAGAGCATAAACCCCACTGTACAAGTCTGAAATGAAGAAAGATACATAAATGAACAACACTATCTAGGTAAATCCATTTGGCTTTTTATTTTACCACAGACCAAGGCCAGAAGAGAAAAGCTTAACAGACACAACTTGATCTTAAAAAGGCAATTTCCCAGCCAACAGGTCTACTAGATATAAAATCTGATTGAAACCAAGAGTAGAATAGGGAGGCTGGCTACTGGTAACAGCTACCATGAGTTAAATCAGATTCAGAGCATGCTATCATAACACGCTGACAAGCAGTTTGCAGAAATAATTTGTGCAATAAAAAAATCAGTGGGTAGGCCAAAAATAATGGTAAGTTGGCTGTTTAAATAAATAAATAAAAACAGTCGAGCAGCAATGTCCAAAACAAGAAATCCTTCCCTGATTGTTGAAGTCATTTAAGGCTGTAAGGCTATAATAAAATAAAACAATGTACTATAAGGTTTGATACTACATGAAATTCTATTTTATTTATACTTGCAAGTCTCTCCAGTTTTTTGAATGGGACAATGCATGCTTTTTCCTATTTATTGAAGAATATAACCACATCCAAAATACAAACGTTTTAACTTGAAATATTTGCTAGCAGAACTAATTTGTTAATCCTTGTAATGTGTCTTACATTAAATTCAAACACACAGTTGTAACTAACATAGCCAACTAAAATTGCAAATGAGTTGATAGAACACTTAGGATTCATTTTCTACTAAAGAAAATTAAAAATACATGAATTAAAAAGGTGAATTAACTTCTGTGGCTTTAGTGTACAATACAATTACTTATATTTACCCCAAAATAAGATACTTGTCATTTCCTGGGGCCAGTTTTTACTATATTATAAAAAAGAATGAGAATATGATTCCTCCTCCCTAGATTTCCTTTCCCTTCCTATTATTCATTCTGATCATACACTTTCTTGAAAAATCAGGAATTCAGGTTATCCAAGAGCTGGCTGCACAGTCCTAGGGCTACACATCACACATGAGGCAGCGGAGACATCTGAGCCACCCAAAAGCTACAAGATAACTCCTCTGCTATAAAGCCAGAAGAGTCTAAGAAGAGATGTAAAGGTAAGCACTGCAGAAGGGCTTTAACAATATGGAAGGTTTTTCAAACTGAAATAATTGTCTAGGTCTCACATTCTACCCCTTGATCCTCTATCAATATCACATTATAATTCATATACTGTTAATTCGCAGATCATAGTACATATGTCCTGTTAGTGAGGCCAGCTGAAACTAGGAACCAAAAAACCAGCACAATGAAAGGTTAGAAAACTTAAATGAAACCTTAAACCTAGGTGCTAGGGAGGACTGCATTTAAACATTAAACACACATAACGCTAAAGCTAAAAAATGCCATTTCACATTCTGTACTGTTTGTATTTTCTGTAAATAACACTTTAATAACCAGATTTTAATTTGTCCTTCAAGAAAATTTTATAGCATATATATAACATGTAATTTAAGCTTGCATCCAAATAATTATTTAATTAGACAATAAACCCTCCTCCCTCGTAACATTTATGCAAGGTGATTTTGCAGTGTTTCCACACCATGTTAATTTTTTTTAGCATTTCAAATTTATCTTTTTACTGTGAAATAAGTTTGAAGAGCTAGCTGCAGGTTCACAGCAGATACAGTTTTTCCAAACTGACTTTAACAGCCTCAATCAAAGGCTTGAACTGAAACCAAATAAAGCACCAACTTTCTTCTTAATCAATGGGATTTTTTTGTTTGTTTTAAAAGTCCAGAATTTATGTTTGGATTAGAAACATTTAAAAGGTAAATGAATTTAAAAGGGGCATGACATGGATGTCTGAAAACTAAACTAGCTTATCTTTCAAAACCTTGAATTAATATGCCATTGCTATAGCTAAGGTGAAGAGCAGAAATTGAACAGGCTGACACATGGAATCCTTATATATACACTAAGGATGCTTTTCTTAGACTAAGGTGGGAACTCGTACTCCACAGAACATGGAGTGCACTGGAGCTAGCTTATTTCCAACCCAAATGAGCACATGGTAAAAAGTAGGAAAGTGTTTGTTTATTTTTCAACTGCTGTATACAAAACCTTGTCCTGAACCTCTAAACTCTGCATCAGCCAGCCTGAATAATTTCCCTCTCTAATTCTGTTTCACAAATAAAGACAAACAATGCCTGCTTATTCTGTCTGCAGTATCTCAGACTCATTCTTTCTCAACAAAAAAAATGAAATTTCCCTTATACACCTGCTAGTCAAGCCTCTATTATCTGAATAAAAGCCCACCAAAATATGCAGATAAGAAGAAAACTGCTTTCTTATTTTCAAAACTAGAAAAAAAGAGATAACATTCATATGAATGGGCACAGAATAGTACCTGAAATTTATTTTAAAGGTCAAAGAATTTCAAGGAATTAAAGCTCCGCTTATAAACAACTAAATTACTCTGACACTCAGAGGTCACTTAAAATTCTTTTTGCAAGATCACAAGTTGTTAGGTCTACTTCCTAAAGTAGTTCTTAATTGGCAACAGACTCTAAACTTTCAGTCTTGATGAAGTATAGAAAACAAATGAATTTAAACACCAGAAAATAAATCAACTCACAGCCCCCAGATATGTCAGTTTTGAAGGCAGTTGTTAATATATATTTAAGAGAAGTGGTTAATATCTTCACAATACTGCAATTAATATTTACTCAACCAGAGGCGAATTTGGGTTTTTCACACTTCATTATATCTAGAACCACATGTTAAGCACCAGCTAATCACCTACTTCATATTTCTAAAGACAGGTATTTAAAAAAAGACAAAGTTAGAATCTTACATTTAAAAAAACGGAATATTTTTCAGTAATTGGATCAAAACAGCTATTTTGCTCTACTTTTCAAACAGACAGTTGGGGGTAGAGGGAAAGATTGACAGAGATTTCTCTATCCCTTAGGGGTTAACATTTGTATAGCTGTCTCTCTTTGTTGGCACAACCCAATTTGAAAAGAAAGAACCATCTGCCCAGCTGTCTGCAATCCAGCCCCGTCCGATAATTCCCATGTTGAAAAATAAACATTTCACAAAATCCGTGCGCTAAGGCAACTGATCTACTTTTCTTACAGATAACAACCGGACTATCAAGTAACACCTTTGGAAGTCATACAAAACACCAAAACTCTAATTTTGGTTTGTTGCTCTGATGTTTTTCTCTGCTTTTCTATTGCATAGTATTTTTAGGAGCTGCAAGGTTCGCTATTTGATTCATTAAATAGAACAATTACATTAAAAAGACTCGATTAAGGTAGTTACTCCAGTTTGCTTAGATACTACCAGCACTACACATGAATGCTCCCAAGGAAAAAGCGAAACAAGCCTGATATTTTAATAACAATTATGGTGTGGAAAAATTAATTAAAGGCATAGAAAGTGGTGGTAATATCATGTTATCAAGTGTTAATGAGAAAACTCTATTCTTGGGTAAATAACTTAAAACAATTGGTATCATTAGGCTCTTTCCAAACATTACAATTACTGTTCAGATCAATTCAAGAGAGGGTAGAGGATGCTAAACTACATATACAGTTTTTTCATCTTCACATTTCAGCTCAGTTTTTAGGGTTTATTTGGTAGAAAGGGACATTAAAAAAAAAATTCTTACGTAGCAGAGCACATCTGGACATGGCGGATCCAGTCAACTGCCTTGTCTTCTGAAGATCTCAAACACCACCTGAGTGAAGCCTAACTCTCCTTGGCTTTTAGACTGCACCAAGTTTAAGACTGAACTATACCTACTTTCTGAGCTTTCTTTCACGAACTCAGTAGCCAGCAATGTTTT
>WAAB01008609.1:0-22927 GCA_013389865.1 Piaya cayana
TGGTCCTGGTGAAAGAGTTAGCAGGGAGTTTTCAACCACTGAGCAAAAACTGGTGGGTTTTGTATCATGCTAATTGTTTTCTTTCTGGCTTTACTGTCCAGAATTGCTGTAAAGGTCTTTTTAGAGATTTGTTGTGATTGTGCCAAGTGCTTCCCAGTCTGGATTCTGCCCCAGGTATCCTGCCCGTGTGCATCACCTGAATGCAGAGAACAGCACACACGTATCTGCAGTACCCGATACCCCAGATAAGGGATGTCTGTGGGGAAGGACAGTCCCGAATGCCAAGCAAACAATTGATGCTGTCAGACGCTCTAATCTCTGCACAAGTTCTATACATTCAGAACAACTGATAACGCAATTATTCCAAGGAAGCAGGCGTCCGCTTCCAGAGGAATAGATGGCATGTCTGCAAGAGCACCCCAAAGTGCAGCACCACCCCCTTATTTGTTCTGTATTTAAGATCCTCTGAACATGTGCTTTCTATCAGGGACTTTTCTGCATGCCGGTGATAATGTTGCCTTGTTCAGAGGGGTCAGCAAGAGCAGAGCACAGTAATTTTTAATTAAATAGTCAGAATTACTTAGCTGAGTCCATTTATTTTAAAAGAAATTAAAAGTTGCTTACCATCTAAGCAAAAGAAGACCTCTTCAGCTTGGTTCAGGCTTGCTTCTAAAGACTGAAAGGGCAACAGTGTGAATGGCAGCCTGTCACTGGAGAAGGAAATAAACCCTAACATGTGGTTGTGCCTTTCTTCACTATCTCCAGATCTTAACTCCTGACGTCCTGAGGTGCTCAAGGCCAAAGCGTTTTTGATTTCTCACCTGGTGTATAGCACAGCCTCAGCAGCACAGCACTCCCCAACCTGATGTGAAAATGTAGGGTTGTTGGCAGCTTTTGAGAGGGCCCAGAAAATCCTGCAAAACAGCAGTGAGATTAGATACAAGCAACAAGATATAAATAACTTACTGTCTCGTTATCATTTCTATATAGCTAATATTAGTAACTATCAAAAGGGTATTACTGTGCTATTAGACAATTGATCTCTATCCCCTACCCAGCTCTCGGCAGCTACTGATTAGGAGAAATGACAAGAAACAACAAAATAGGATTTCTGTGCATAACTCATGCCTGGGGGATGTCGTTGATGTCTAGAATCATAGAATCACCAGGTTGGAAGAGACCCACCGGATCATTGAGTCCAACCATTCCCATCAAACACTAAACTAGAAGTTGGGAAAGCTCTCCCCATCCCAGCTGTCTGCAATTCCATGCAATAAGGCTGGGATAGGGACACCCTTCTCAATACCGAAATCAAGACAGTGGTCTGTAATCTCAAAAGAAAAATGGGATCCTTCTAATAAAGTCACTAGAACTACTTCTCAAAACTGAAAGGGCAGTATAGGTATTGTAGCTGCCCAATGACTTCAGAGGCAGCACTCTCTCCAGTGGGATCAGGATGATGAGCTCCAGGACTGCAGCCTTCCCAGTTGCAGAGAAAAACCTCAGATCCCCAGGGACAGATCAGTGGGGTGACTGACTCTGTAAGGCATATGATGAACAGCAGAGAACTTTCTAGCTGGTTTTCCTACTTTCTGTGTTGGATGGAGAAACTTTTCCAAAGCAGCCAACTCTGTGCAGCAGACAGATGATGGTTTACAGGGTAAGAGCAGGAAGCAATAAGCTCTGACTGGATTAATACTGTCATCAAATACTAGCAATACGTATTTCAGAGGCTCATTTTGCTGGGCTCCAGACCTCGGATTTTGTGCTTTTGATTTACTCTCTCCTCCTAACAAGCCTGCACCTTAACTCGTGCTATCCTGTATGATGTTCTCAAACGCTCCTCTTCCTGCCAGTTAAAGATGAGGAATAATGGGCAACTAAATGTTAGCGAAGCTATCAGACACAGCGTGGATTTAGCAATAAGCATTATGTGTCATCAGCACTCACTCTGCCGGGTATTGCAGCGCAGAGGGAAACGGGGACAGTCAAAGGCACCTCTGGGGGCTGCAGCAGGACCTTTCATCAGCCTCGTCCTCACCCGGGTGGGAGGCAGGAGTGGGCTGCTGAACCCAAGGAACAATGTGAGATAAAGAACATCTTTTATCTGAAATCAGCGAGGGCTGTGATAGCGGCTCCTGGTCTCTCAAATAGCCAACAAACCCATCCTGAGGAGAAACGTGTGCAGCCCTCTAGGATATTTGCCCCCTGGGCAGATTGAATTAGACTCGAGGTTCCTACCATCCTTCCTCCTCAGCTCCACGCAAAGGGCAGGCGCTGACACCGAGCGCCACATAATCATAATAAATGCATTTGATAAAAGAAATTAAACAGCAGCAGCTGTCCTTCAGAGTCCTGGGTGGCTGTTAAAGGAATTTACATTTGTGAATAAACAGCAGTCGAAATTATTCGTCTGACAGCTTCTCGTTATTAAAATTAAGACCCTGCATAATCCTGCCAAGGTCAACGGAACCCAAAATGACCTGCTAAGTGCTCGCCACAGAAGTTAATGGGGTTTAAGTGAAGTTTTAATGGAAACAGACAAAATTTTTAAAAAAAGTATGTATAGTACAAAAAATATTTTGGAGCTTTCTTTGTGACCGTTGAAGTCAGTGAGACAACCCCACGTCTTGCCAACAATTCAGAACTTCCAGACCATCTACAACAAGAGTCCTGAGCAACACAGCAGTTTTGGGGACTGGGACTAGGGGGAATTGTGGTCCCACACAGCCAGGTGAGCTCCCCAAACAGCACCTGAGGCAGAAGATGCTCATCCACTGGGAGAAAATGCTTTATCACCTTGACAGAGATTTTTTTTCCTTCCCTCTGCCTGCAAAATGAGGATGCAGAGTGGTCCATCTGTACTTCTAATGCACTTTTAAATTTTAATACTCCGGGAAAGTTTCTCCCTCGCACTGTTGTTAAATTAACCCATTTGAGGTATAAGATGTCCACAAAGCGATAAGTTTGAGGGAGCCCTTGAATTCAAATGCTGATGACTTAGCAGAGAGCATATACCACATATGCTCAATGAGCATATTTTATTTTGACTCTAACGTCAAGAATTGAGAGGTAAAACAATGCACTTGCAGCAGATTTATCAAAATGAACCAATATTGATTTTTTTGAAGAAGTTTGCCCACAGCGTAAGAGTAGACCAAAGATAAAATCAATAGGGATAAATTAGGACTTCTTCAGCTGTATAAATATTACAATTACAGAGACTTTAACGCATAAAAATCCTGTATTTCAGACGACAAAAATAGTTGACTTTTTACTTCAATTTTAAAAGGCGAGGTAAAACATCAGTTATTGGCCGTTCTAAATTTTGAGCAGAATAAGCTTCTCCAGATATGCTGTTTTTCTAGAGCGCTAAGAGCCAAATCGATGCCTGCTGTCCTCACACGAGTGCACTCAGCCTCTGCTGTACCAACATAAGACTCCGCAGCTCCTTCTTGGGGGACGCTCTTGTCCCAAGAGCACAAACACCAGCCTGATAAACTTTATAACCTGTTTTGTGGTCACTTCTAAACATTCTCCACCTGCCTGTAAGCCACTAGCCCAAATCATAGAATCATAGAATCACCAGGTTGGAAGAGACCCATCGGATCATCGAGTCCAACCATTCCTATCAAACACTAACCCATGTCCCTCAGCACCTCGTCTACTTGTGCCTTAAACACTTCCAGGGAAGGTGAATCAACCACCTCCCTGGGCAACCTATTCCAATGCCCAATGACCCTTTCCATAAAAAACTTCCTCCTAATCTCTAGCCTAAATCTCCCCTGGCAGAGCTTGAGGCCATTAATGCCTCATCCAGAGCCACATCCCTACAGATGCCACTGAATACGGTGCAAGGTGTTAGCATCCAGGATTTAATCCTCCCGATGGAGTTTCTCACCTAGCACCATCCACCACTGTGGCTGAGCCACAGGAGAACTCCATTTTGGGCTTTTTTGCTCCATTAGATTCCATCATTGGGATGAGATGTCCTTATTCACTTTTCCCCTCCAGGGAACAGAAGACGTTATCCTTCAAAACCACCTTTGTAACTCCTGGACCTAAAATACACCTGTTCTCTTTTCATTTTTCAGCGATTCCAGCAAGTTCCTAGTGCAGCTCCTGGCTCGATCAAGTTGTCCTCCCGCGTTTCTCTCCAATTATTTAATCTTTGCGATGTCTGGCTGAGTTAGGCCAGAGGTAACGAAGAGTGCGATTTCCCAGGGAGCAGCAGACACAGACGCTGTTCTGACCTCACTCCATGTTTCCTGAAGATTTTGTCTTGGCAGATTTAAACGTCTCCTCGTCTCAGATCACTAAACAAGGACAGTGCTACCTCTCGGGCCCTTTTTTTGTACCTGTATGAATCATACGAGTATTTTGTTATTTATAAAATTCTGCTAGTGAGCTGGAGAAACACTCTGGATGGCTGGGATATCGCATGGCCGACCACGGGGAGGGAACGGGCAGGTCATCTGTCTTGTACCTGGTCTGAGAGCTCACGTGGGGCAGGTGTTTGTGTGATGAGAAAAGGTGCTACAGGAGCTACACTAGGAACTTGCTGAAATCACTGAAAAATGAAAAGAGAACAGGTGTAATATAGGTTGAGTCACCTTCTCTGGAGGGGTTTCAGGGACGGGTAGACGAGGCACTGAGGGACATGGGTTAGTGATTGATGGGAATGGTTGGAATTGATGATCCGGTGGGTCTCTTCCAACCTGGTGATTCTATGATTCTATGATCTTCCAAGTGGCTGCGTGTCTTCCTGGCAACGTCACATGTGGCAAGAGCTTGCTTGGGAGAGAATCACAGAATCATAGATCAGCAGCTCTTCCCTTGGATCTGAGAAAAGCTTGTTTTAAACGATGGGCTTTCAAACCATACTTTTTTTTTTTTTTGCAACATTTATACTATTTATGAGAAGTTGCTCAAATGAGCCTTTTCAATTGCTTCTGTGGGAGGAAGCATTTAGCAGCTCGACAGAGAGAACCAGATTCTTTTAGGAGACGCTTTATCTCTGACATGTGATTGTTTTGTTACACGTTTCTTCCACCCTTTCAAGGTTGAAAAAGTTTTTGGCAGCACCAACCGCAGAGCTCGCCGAAGACAAGGCTTCCAGCACAGCGCGTCGGAGTCTAATGAGACGGATCCCTGGTGGCTGTGGGCAGGTAGAGCTCTACTAACAACGGTTCAGCAACACTGAATTACAGCTGCCAGAGACGAGACCCAAAATGTTTTAAACGTGGAAGCTACAATTATAGTTTTAGATACAGCTTAGTGGCTCATGCCTTTACTCTGTTTCAATATTGTGTATGATACCATTTCTAGGAACTGTGGTAACGGGATATTATACCCATAATGTGGGTTGGGAGTTTCTTTCTTCTCCTCTTTTTATTGGTAGTGTTCACGCCATTGCGTGTAAACAGATTTGCTTTACAGCTCTTGGTGTAAAATCACTTTTTAATGGTACTTTTGTTGCATCCGTTCCAGTTGGTGATTAGGCCTGTGAACAGGAAACTTTCTCTAATACGGTTTCTTGATATGAGGCTGGTAACATCCTGGTGCTCAAAGGGCATATGGAGGATTTGAGCCCATTCGGCTGCTCTATGGAAGAGCACATGGAGCATTATGAATGCAAAAATATCTCCTCAGTTGCAAACAAACCGTGCTCTCTAAGCAGCGCTGAAGAATCTTCCCCTCCAGAGTAAATGAGGTTTTACAGCCTGTGTCACACCGAACACGTTATCGTGTGACTATCACTTCATCTTGACCTGATAGATGGAAAATCGCAGGTTTCTGCACCCAGACAAACGCAGAATTTGACAAGGCAGCTTTGTAGCTGCTTCTGCTTTTAAAGATGTACACAAACAGTTACAAACAACTCTGAACTGACAGGCACAAACAGTATAAGCAGAGGTTTTACATAAACAACGAGACACCTGGGGACGTGCTCTATGGGTTCGTCACCTTGTGCTACTCCCTGGTAATAGATGCGTAAGGAAAGTGGATTCTATGGCTTGTTCTGCTCTCCTGAAAAGGCAAATCTCCCATTTGCACAGCTCAGCCTTAGTAGCAAGGTAATAACCAGGTCCTGAGTATTAAGCAGAAATTTAAAAAATCTATTTTTTCCGTATTTATTAAAATTCCACAGTGTGTAAGCTCTTTGAGGAGTCATTATGAGTCGAGTTCTTCACACAGAATTTAATTTAACTAATTTCCCTATAATATTCTCCACACGGAGCTTCCCAAGATATTTACCTGGGCAATAAACCGTTATAGGAGTTGTTCTAAGCCATTTGCCTCCAGACAAAACAGACATTTTGATTTCTGCTGTCTAATGAACTAAGTGCTACAATCCTAAACGTAATATCTGGCATTGTCATCATTTTTCCTTACTTTACATCCTTCCTAGAGGTTCACCGTGACATAAAGAGATAAATTGCTGTAATATTTTCTGCACATAGGGAAACATTCATTTTTTTCCTCCAAGATTGTCTTTCAAGATGACTTACGGTGTGTTGCCTTTTATTTTATTTTGCCAGGTATGTTCAGTTTATGAAAGCCTGACCTCTAATTAGAAGCTAATACGGTGGAGCTGAGAAACGTTCTGTAATAAATGAGAAATGTGGATTTTTGGACAGAATCCCACTGACTCTGAGTGAACCTTGTCCTTGAAGAGCCTAACAAACTTGACATTCCTTTGCTTATTTAAAGCATTGATGCTTTAAATTTGGTCTAATTTATAGTTTTTCTTTTTTTTTTGGTGTGATTATCATAATTGAAAACTCCTTAATGTCTTATACTGTAGTATAAACATGCCCCATCATCACCTAGAGCATTTTAATATTTTAATCGATGCGATTGACAATCACATCAGGTCTTTTCAGACTGGACGGTTTGGCAGCTCATCATCATTTTTACAGTTGTCCAAAATATTCAAATTTAATATCTCCAGTGACTAAGTCTGCAGCTTGTAGCAAAGGTCTGTGTAGTCCCTGACTCCATGTCCCTCTTGTGGGACAGAGCTGCAAACACCTGGGACACATCCTCATGGCTCCTTTGGAGAAGAAGCCAGTGTTCATCATCCCTCCATCGCTTCACTCCATCTCTCAGCTGCCATCGTCAGTATCATCAGCATTAAAATATATTTCAGCTGGGCTCATGAGCCACTCTCAGTGCCAAGACACATAAGGTCTCTCTAACCTTAAACTGGGGTCAGAGAAATAGAGTGTAGAAAAGCCCATTTCATGATCTTATAACCTCTTCTCAGTCTTGCTATCTAAACGCCAGCAAAAAAATGAGTGTTTTATCTCAGACATGGTTCCCGCGTCTCTCTAAGAAGACCTATTGCTCTGGAGCTGTTTAACCACTCTAGCTGCATTCATCCGTTCATCACATACGATGTCACTTATCTCTCAGCTCCTTGAAGCATCACAGTTTTAAGACTAAAAAAAAAAAATCACACAGTGCATCACGACAGAGCTCCGTATTTTCTGTTTCTGCAAGTAAGAAGTGACATTTATATTCTGCTGAAGTGCAGGATCCAGCTGTCAGCTACTGTAAACCAGGACAACTCCACTGATTGCAGTGGAAATCACTGGTTTAAGCCACTGGAACACTGGCTCTGCAAGTTAGGGCAGGTACTCATTGGAATCCCCATTTTTAATATTTCCAAACACTGGACTAGTGATGATTGATCTTGTTATCTTCTCATTAGTACCGGCCAGCTTTACATAAAGCGGATTCTTCCACTTTTTTCGCTTCTCAGTTTTTCTGACAGTTTCCTGACAGCCAGCAATATATCATCAAGGCTATAAAATCTCTTTGAAGAGCAGCAGTACTCCTGCTCGGGATTGAGGATTCAGGATTCCATCAGGTCAGTCAGATCTTAGCTTTGGAAACTTTATAGAATAAATATAAGTTGTTAATGAATTTTACCCTTAAGAACACCACTGGGAATCTGATACAAGAGCATGAGCGTATCAATAACCAGATATCTTTGGTTTTACAGTGCTTGAAAACTACTGCTAGTGTGAAATCACAAGGGAAAGAAAAATATATGCAGAGCATCATACCTCACTTTCAATAACACTATTTTCCAGCCCATTATGCTACTGAAATGCGATCCAGATGTTATTGCAGCCCTTTCAGATCTTTATACATATGTCTCAATGCAGAGAAACTCAAGCTGAATGCATAACAAGCATTACAAGACACATCTGCAGCAACCCTTATTCCATTTGAAAATTCTTCAGCTATTCTGCTTCAGGCTTGTTTGTGTTCTTTAAACACGATTTGGCAAAATAAATACAATCAGAGATCAGATTGACACTCTTTGTTGAAAAGCAGAGTCTTCTATTTATTTGAAGTTATATATTGCTCCCTGTTCCATTGGATTTCATTTCTGTGTTACCGAGTGTGGGATTCATTCGATTCTTGTAGTTCACATCTCAGTATTGATCTTTATTTCTTCGGTCTCTGATCAGGAATCCCAGAGTTAAAAGATCCTCTAACTGCAGGAGCACAGACTCCTCGTGTTTGTCGTATGTATTATATGAGAAGCACAAACTGCTCCTCCCCAGGAGAAAGCTGATGATAAAAAGTTGCTTCCTCACTCATCACTAGGGCTTTTCTCAGGAGAGAGGGCCTAATCCTCCTGTATCTATTCAAACTTACTTCATCATGGTGATGAAGGGATCATTGATTCTATGAAAAGATAGTAACGTACACAGAAACCAAAGAGTAGAGCCCTTAACTAGAACAAGTCTTAAAATATTCCCAGGAAAACACACTCATATTCTACATTTTGAGGAAAGCGATACCCTTCCTTTCTCCAAACTCTTCATTACCCTTTACCCGCTCCTCTGGTCTCATCTACACCGATATGTCAGGTTAGGTTTATCCTCCTCCGCATTTTCCCATTTGGAACCGCGACATTTGACATTCTAGAGGATTCAAAACAAAATAAAAGAACAGTAATTTGGTTTAAACGCAACAGCAGAAACAACACAGAGCAAACAATCATGACTGCTGTAGCCAGCCCAAGCGACTGTCTTTCCAACAACCTACACACTAGCAGCTTGATTTCAGTTGTCTTCCTAGCAGCTCCCTCTGCTTTGGTAGTTCCTCAGATACTCATCATTCTCTTTTTTCCTCACCTAAACTCTCTCATTTGCAGGCATGAGCTCAAAACCAAAACACGGCTTGGTCAGAACTAACCGTTACAGATGAACAAACCCCTTTCAGTGCCGAACAGGGCATTTATCTCTCCTGTCTTCAGCATGATTATCGGTATGAAAAGAACCTGGTAACAAATCTACAAGCAGGACATGTGGTATTACAGGCAGCTCCGCAGACATCAACTCTCTAAAAGCTTATCACCTAACACAGATACCTACCTACCTGACCCATCATTCTTGATGTCTAATTTTCAAAACATCAGCTTTGGGAAAGGCTGCGGAGGATAATAAGGGGTAAAAGAAAACTACCGTCCATCCAAACCTTTCCAAAAGCAGCAAGTTTGTTGGTGTTGAAAGCAGCTGTAGGTACTTCCAGGTGCTTTTGGTGTGCATGTGCTGTAAATCACTGAATGAGATTAGCTAACGTGTTTTCTTTGCAGGCATAGGGTATGGCAGTAAGCAGTGCATCTACGGTTCAGTGTCCTGCAAAAAATCACAGCCTGGAGGGAGTTATTTTTCATAGANAACCTCCTCTCAGGTAGTTAGAGAGAGCAATGAGCAATTTTCTATAAGCATGCAGGACAATTGCTTTGTAGTCAAAATCTCTGATTTTAAAATATTTTTTTTTTACTTCTAATTTCATCATTCCTTGTATTAATACACACACTAATCCTTGTCCCAGCAGGCAAAGTCGAGCATTCACCAGAGGTGACCTTCTGTGAGCGACTGCATTTACATCTCTATCTGTCATCTAGCGTATAAGATCGGGAGAGCCTGCCTGCTGTTTTACATAAAATAGCATTCATCATTTAAAAGAGAGTCTTATTCTACTTATATTAAACTGTTAATAGCACCTGCTGGGGGAACAGAGATAGCAGATAACGTCCTCAGCTGAAAGCTGGGGAGCTGAACCTGATTGCAACCTGATAACTCACAGGGTGAAACTTTATCACTGGAAAACACAACTGGAGTGACTTGGTTCTCAGGACAAGCAGCAACATATCTTCGTGCTTAGTTGTTTTGACCCTAATGACAAGTGAATGACATTATCTGGTGATGATCACACTTTCCTCTAGACAAATCCGAGCCCTCGGATGAACATTAAGCTAATTTGATACGCATTGATTGAGGATAAGGCTAGGGACAGTCATCTCGTTTCTGTGCACTTCAGCTTCCCATTTGTAAAATGGAAATATTATGTCAGGGGTGACACAAGGACAAGTGAGTTTGCATTCAGAAAGGTCTTCATAGCTGCTGCTGATGGGTGATAGGAAAAACTCATATGCAGTTGTTCACCCTTCCCCACAATCACCACACTCACTACACTCCAAAGTGCTCTGGGGGCCAACAGAGTAACCTCCAACCCTGTAGGTCCCACCCAAGAATACATCTCTAAGAGTTCTTCTTTGTAAACCATCCTCATTTTTGATTAATATTATGTATGCAACCGTACCTGAGAACTACAGACATAGGTAACTCAAAAAAACACAGCCACCTTTGTCGTGTAGCTCAAAGTGATCTTGGATTTTATTTCTGGTGCTACCTTAATCCAGCAAACCACCACAGTTCATATCATTGCATTTTGGGGTCCTCTATCTAGATAGATTTTCCAATTAAAATTAGACTCCGTTCCTAACTAGTGGTAGAAGACTAGATCTGATAACTTGGGTTTACCTCTTGAGCTCCTGAAATAATATTTAACATCCAACTAACGCCATCTATGCAACTGAAATGGTAAATATATCGATATATAGACACCTAAACACGCCTGTCAGAATCTCTGTTGTTAGGGCAGTGTTAACCTACCAGCTACAAAGTGTATTGATGGCACATAAAGATCCTTAACTTAGACCTAGATCTGCACAGAGTGAATTAAGAATTAATGCCTACGACACTAACAAGGTGATCGTAATACAGGAATTATTTCAGCGGTGACAGTGGAGCCATCCTGAGCTGACGCATCAACTCATGCACTCACTTATGGCTGTGGAACCACTGAATAAAAGGCTCCAGAGAAAACTGTTTAAAAAAATTGTTTTCAATTATTTCAAAAGTTCCGCTGTCAATCAGGAAGGTTTTCTACACTGGTTTTTAGACTAACCAGATTCTTAACTTTGTGTTAGTTCACGGATGCCAGGGGACAGCTGGGGTGACTATTATGTGGATTTTCTACACTTCTTAGAAAAGCACCTTCCACGCTGCAGATATTATTGCTCTATAACCAGGCTTTCTAATAACAAGTTTTGCTTTGCAAAGATATGAGAGCTATAAACAATGACGATACCTGCAGGTTCAGCTTTTATTATTTTTCCTTCATAGCAAAGCAAACTCAGGCGTATGAGGATATAGAAGAGTCAATAGAAAATGGGGAGAAGAATACATGAGGCTCTTGTGAGTCAAATGAATAAGGATGTAAATCTGTGCCTACATTGTTGTGTTGATGTATGCGGATTTCTTTTGTTCATTTACAGTGCCACGAGGTTACTTACTCACTCTAGGACATCATCCCCCTCCAGGCAGCTCTGATTTGCTTGGGTTCATGTCTCTGTCTCAGCACAGGCTGCTGCAGCGATGCTCACACCTGGAGATGGTGAGACCAGGAGAAAGGACACAGTCAGGAAGGGATAAAACCCCAGAGATTTCTGTTCCTGCTGTCAGGGAGGATGGGGGAAAAGGATGAAGCTGTTGCTGGCTGTAGCCTCCCTATAGTCCATTCCCCACAGCCCTGGGTGAGGAGATGGGGCCCCTGCAGGAGCCTCCTGCCTCCTCCACCCAAGCTTTGGAGCAGGTCTGTTCTCCATTCAATTTCAAATTATTCTATTCAGAATTACATAACTGAATTTGTGTCTAATTTAGCCTAACCTCATCAATGATTAAACAATTAAACTGATTATTGCTTTTCTATCTAATCCAGGAGGCATCGTAATGAAATAACGCGTCTGGAAGAAATGGAAGCAATCGAGCAGTTTCAGACAGAGGTTTAGAGGAAGGATGAAAACNATACGCCCCTTTCAAATTTTCTAGAAATCTGGAGGAGGTTGAATTAAAATTCCTGGTCCAAAATTCCTCTTTAAACCTGGCATTAACAAACTTGAACCTTTTCGTCTAAAGCCAGTGCCCAGTGCAAGGCTCCTGCCTCTACCTGCCTGGCTTGTTTTGGTTAAGGTTCATCCTATTATTTCCCACAGCCACGTGGTGTAACTAGCTGATCTATTATTTACGCTGTTGTTCAGAGCAGTAGAGTTTACTTTAGCCCTGCAGGAGCACAGCGTGTCCAGATATCATCAATATTTTAGTTCGTCTCTGTTTATTTATGCATCTGGTTATCTAGGTGCTTATTAAGTATGGAATTATTATAACAGCTGAGAATAAATTGTAACTGAAAAGAAGCAAAACTAAGACTGGAAACCAAACGTGTCTGAATTGTGTCTGATCTTTCCCTCTCCCACCTACCAAGTATCTCAAAACGAGCATTTTCAAAGAACTAAACCCACCTCCACAATATCAGAGAGCAGATGCCTCATTGTCATTAACTGGGTGTCTCACATTTCCAGAAAATTTAACTACTTTGTCTAAACTGGCAGGTCTGAATCAGACTACGTGTATATTCAGGGTTCTTAAAAGCAAACGAGATATTTAAGTCTATCGGTTTTAACCACCAATTTAAATTCCATCACCTTGACAGCGATAAAAAGTGGCACCCAAAATTCAGGGCAATAAAGATGGTTTCCTTGAGTTAAAAGGAGCTTCAAGCAAATAGACGTGTTTACAAGAAGCGAAACAACTTCCTAATTTATTAAAAAGTGACTCGGGTAATTAAACAAAAATTGGAAAATTCCATATTGACTCAATTTTATCTTAATACAGCAGGAGCATTAACAACCCCAGACTTCTGACACATTATATAGTGATGTTATCTTCTGAAGCATTTAGCTTTTAATATGGATTCCCATTAAAGTGGGCTAAATAGATGCAAAAAGTAGCAGAAAACTTCAGAAAGTTTATGAGCTTTATCCTGCATTGCTTGTGCATCAGGAGCTGGAGCTGACTCGATTCCACGTGCAAATATATGAATGATTCAGTATATTTACTTTGGACTACATAGAAGGAAGAAGAAAAATTATTCTTTGATAGATGGAGGAAGGAAGAATTGGCACTGATAGCTTCCTATTGGGTTAATATATAGTCTTAACGACAACAAAAATGAAAATATGTCAGTTATAGAATCAGAGAATCACCAGGTTGGAAGAGACCCACCAGATCATCGAGTCCAACCATATAATGCAGCTATATACATATATTATTATTATAATATATATATAAATGCAGCTATAGAACATAAACATAATCATAAATACCTAATTATGTTACAATCATACACCCTCCCTCAAAACTCACATAACCTTTCCCTTTGACATATAGAAATAATTTCTAAAACCTAATTATACTCATACAGAGACAGCAACGGGTGGTTTCAACAAAACTTCTTCCCTACAGCGGCTCAAATTTTGTCAAGTTTTCAGAGAGAATCTACAGGGTTTTTTTTCACTTTTATAGCAATTGGAGAAGTAAGGGAGGAAAAGGTNGCTGGCTGTAGCCTCCCTATAGTCCATTCCCCACAGCCCTGGGTGAGGAGATGGAGCCCCTGCAGCCTGCGAGGCTCCTGCCTCCTCCACCCAAGCTTTGGAGCAGGTCTGTTCTCAGCTCAATTTCAAACTATTCTATTCAGAATTACATAACTGAATTTGTGTCTAATTTAGCCTAACCTCATCAATGATTAAACAATTAAACTGATTATTGCTTTTCTATCTAATCCAGGAGGCATCGTAATGAAATAACGCGTCTGGAAGAAATGGAAGCAATCGAGCAGTTTCAGACAGAGGTTTAGAGGAAGGATGAAAAACCAACAAGTGTGTTTGATGAGCATCTGGGTTACCATTTTGAAGAGCTTCATGTTTTCAGGCTCCTCGCCTCCCTCAGCATCTTGCAGATGAGATTGAGGAGGAAGAGTCAGTACTATGCTACTCTGGCAAGGCTCTAAAGCTCGTCTTCATTTGAAACGTGCTAATAGTCCAACCAAACACCAGAAAGTTTTCATTAAAATATCACCAAAGCACAATTCATTCTTTCACAAGATCACATCCATGGTAAAAAAAAAATTAAAAAATCCATACAGATTCGTTAATGAAAATTCTGCTTCTCAAACATGAAACCAATACATCTCTTTCAAATTTTCTAGAACTCTGGAGGAGGTTGAATTAAAATTCCTGGTCCAAAATCCCTCTTTAAATCTGGCATTAACAAACTTGAACCTTCTCCTCTAAAGCCAGTGCCCAGTGCAAGGCTCCTGCCTCTACCTGCCTGGTTTGTTTTGGTTAAGGTTCATCCTATTATTTCCCACAGCCACGTGGTGTAACTAGCTGATCTATTATTTACGCTGTTGTTCAGAGCAGTAGAGTTTACTTTAGCCCTGCAGGAGCACAGCGTGTCCAGATATCATCAATATTTTAGTTCGTCTCTGTTTATTTATGCATCTGGTTATCTAGGTGCTTATTAAGTATGGAATTATTATAACAGCTGAGAATAAATTGTAACTGAAAAGAAGCAAAACTAAGACTGGAAACCAAACGTGTCTGAATTGTGTCTGATCTTTCCCTCTCCCACCTACCAAGTATCTCAAAACGAGCATTTTCAAAGAACTAAACCCACCTCCACAATATCAGAGAGCAGATGCCTCATTGTCATTAACTGGGTGTCTCACATTTCCAGAAAATTTAACTACTTTGTCTAAACTGGCAGGTCTGAATCAGACTACGTGTATATTCAGGGTTCTTAAAAGCAAACGAGATATTTAAGTCTATCGGTTTTAACCACCAATTTAAATTCCATCACCTTGACAGCGATAAAAAGTGGTACCCAAAATTCGGGGCAATAAAGATGGTTTCCTTGAGTTAAAAGGAGCTTCAAGCAAATAGACGTGTTTACAAGAAGCGAAACAACTTCCTAATTTATTAAAAAGTGACTCGGGTAATTAAACAAAAATTGGAAAATTCCATATTGACTCAATTTTATCTTAATACAGCAGGAGCATTAACAACCCCAGACTTCTGACACATTACATAGCGATGTTATCTTCTGAAGCATTTAGCTTTTAATATGGATTCCCATTAAAGTGGGCTAAATAGATGCAAAAAGTAGCAGAAAACTTCAGAAAGTTTATGAGCTTTATCCTGCGTTGCTTGTGCATCAGGAGCTGGAGCTGACTCGATTCCACGTGCAAATATATGAATGATTCAGTATATTTACTTTGGACTACATAGAAGGAAGAAGAAAAATTATTCTTTGATAGATGGAGGAAGGAAGAATTGGCACTGATAGCTTCCTATTGGGTTAATATATAGTCTTAACGACAACAAAAATGAAAATATGTCAGTTATAGAATCAGAGAATCACCAGGTTGGAAGAGACCCACCAGATCATCGAGTCCAACCATATAATGCAGCTATATACATATATTATTATTATAATATATATATAAATGCAGCTATAGAACATAAACATAATCATAAATACCTAATTATGTTACAATCATACACCCTCCCTCAAAACTCACATAACCTTTCCCTTTGACATATAGAAATAATTTCTAAAACCTAATCATACTCATACAGAGACAGCAACGGGTGGTTTCAACAAAACTTCTTCCCTACAGCGGCTCAAATTTTGTCAAGTTTTCAGAGAGAATCTACAGGGTTTTTTTTCACTTTTATAGCAATTGGAGAAGTAAGGGAGGAAAAGGTGCATATCTATCATTGTAAGGACAAATTGTGCTGAACATCCTGAATCTGCTTGTTCAGCCATGGAGTTAGTTGGAGTTTTGAGCAATCGATTTATTTTTTTTTAAAAATCAAAATAGCCAGTAAAGAAATCCTTTTCCCCCGTGTTTTTTCCCTTCCACACCATTTTCACAAGCTTCCTGAACCCTGTTCACTCCCATTACTGTGCTGCATTGTCCCAACTCTCCAGCACATTATGTGGCCCTGTTACTATATAATATATAGCATAGACTATATAATATAAGGTGCTCATAGAACAAATCAGTCCCAAAGGGAGCAGTTTTCTAGGCCGTACATAGAGGCTTGAGCAGGCAGCTCATCATTACTACAGTCAGCCCTCCACGGTTCCCATCCCAGCGGAATATTCAAGCACAAAATGCTGTAGGCAGCAGAATAGCCACCCTGCCAGCAGGCCATTAGTTAGAGCTCATGCCAGACACCACATACATTATTCGTGGCGGGCTTCTGCTTTAAGAATAATGATGAAAAAGCTGGTAATGAGGATGAGCCCCAAATGGTCCATCACTAGGAATTGTGCGGCTTTCGCAAATACTTCAGTCGGGGAGGCTGATGTGCTGAATTAAACCTGACAACAGCTGGACAAAGCACCGAGGTATCAGCCACAATAACATGATTTATTTAAAGGAAGATAATGTTCAACTTCTCTAATGTCAGAAAGCGTCAGAGCACAGGACCTCTCTGAGGCCAAAGCTGGGAAACTTTATCACTATAAACTACACCTTGGTCTGCAAGGACATTAATTCATAGAATCACAGAATCACAGAATCACCGGGTTGGAAGAGACCCATCGGATCATCGAGTCCAACCATTCCCACCAAACGCTAAACCATGTCCCTCAGGACCTCNGTTGTAGAGAGCAATGAGGTCTCCCAATTCAGGTTGTCCTTACCTGTAGCCTGGGAACACTCAGGACCCCCGGCCACAAACAAATCCTTTGTGCAGTAGATCCCACAGAAATACACAGGGAATAGAAAGACCCAAGTTCATTCTGCCTGGGTCCACCCTGAAACCAGAAATGCTACTGGAAAACCATCCCAGTGGAAATCAATCGCTTGGGCTAGCAAGTTGATTACACCCATGAAGTCCCCTCCATGTGCTGTGCGCACAGATGCACGAGCACGTGTTAAAAAACCCAAAATCTAAAATTGTCAGCACTGAAGGAAGTAAATTACAAACTCTTAAAATTATCACAGGGACACATTCTATTCTAGAAAAATGAGAATGTGTAGAAAAGCTTCACGCTCCAAGGATTCTTCCAGATGCCCCAGCAGAGCTCAGCCTCTGCACAAAACAACAGTGTTCAGAGGGCAGCGACAACTGCCACACAATTGATGGGCTCACGAATAACAAGCTGATGAGTGGATTTGGCATCTCTACAGCCAGGGCCCAAAGATTTATTGCGCTGGAGTGGTACATGTCAGTTTTCTTTATCACTGGAGTCCCACAGCAGATTTATATGTGATGACGTTAATTGAAAAGGAATAAAGCCGCGTATTCTCCTAACAACTGGGGCTTGCTCAGCATCTGATCGTCCAGCCCGACTGGCGACCCAGCAGCCGCTGCTCTCTCACTGGGGGCAGGCACCTGGCAGGGAGAATGGCCCTACAGTGAATCAGGGGCCCAGCTGGGCTCTTTGTTGAAGGATGCTTGAATCCAAGTGCCAGCTATTTTCAAGGAATCTATTAACCTTCTGCAGCTATAACGCAGAGTCATTAAACACCACCCCTTTCCCTGCTTCTCATGACCCAAACGGTTAATGACATTTTCCTTACTTGCCCAAGAGAAGATGGGCTCTTTCCTTGTAATTTGGACTAATGTTTACTCTGCAGAGGAATAAGAGAGCCCTTCCCCTGCTTCGCAGCAGTCCTTGTTTCCATAACATAACCTGGCTGTGGGCTGGTTGTTTGAGCCTTCCCAGAGCTATTTCCATCGCTACCAGAGAGCCACTTCAGGTGTTTTGTCTTCTGGGTCATTTGCCAAGTTTGTGGTAGGCACTGACTGCTAGAAAGAGACCCTAAAACCAAGCAGAGTAGAGTAACCAGCAAGCTTGTTCTCTCTCCCGTGTCTTCAGAATTAAGTGGGAGTTTTGCTCGATGGTCTTTCCCAAAGGCCAGCGCTACAGCAGGATTGGAGTCTGCTTGGTTAAATTCAATTTCAGATTTGGAAATGAGCTACAGCTTTGGTCTGTGCTCTGTCAGTGGGTTAATGCCATGCTTAGCAGGGACTGCAGAGAGGGCCACATTCATAGAATCATAGAATCACCAGGTTGGAAGAGACCCACTGGATCATCGAGTCCAACCACTCCTATCAAACACTAAACCTTTGAGGCAAACTACAAGAAATTAATGACTCCACCTTGACTTATCACACTCTTTGTTGCATGTTGGGTTTGGGGAACGAGGAGCAAAAGTGTAGTGATTAGATTATACAGGGGTTTGTGTCATAAACAAAACATCGCTGATCACTAAATACCCACAGTTCCCTGGTTGTGTTGAGCATCCTCTTACAAACACCAAGCAGCGTGGTACCACATCGCAGATCAGCCTCAGAGAGTCCAAGTCACCTGCAGTATATGTCAAAAATGTGATTCCACGTGTAGCTCTTCCCACTGCTCCATTGCCATGAATTTACTACATGGCCTGATTGTCCCACATTCACCTTCATAACGTAGCAAGAGAAACCTGAGAAGGATCAACCACTAGTCCACGCACTAAATGGGATGGTGGATGTGTAAAAATAATTGAGAAGTAAGGATAGCAGAAAAATAGAAACTGGGATGATCTTGTCAAGAGTTCCAATGATTCGTAAACTGTGAGCAACCCGCTGCGTTCTCTGTGTTAGAGAAACCTTCCAGAAAACTCTGGTGTGGTATTGCAGAGGCAGCAGATAAGCAGGTGCTTGAGATTTCTGAGGGGTTTTTCAGGGTTATTTTGTCTTTACGGATACTTGCGAGTCCTGCCACTGCCTCAGCCCTCCTCCTTGTCCCCTCACCTGCCGCCTCCCTGCAGAGAGGAGTAGAAAATGCCATCCCAGGCAAAGGTAGGAGAGAAAGGAGAGAAAGGAGAGAAACCTTGGGAGCCCTCCCCCAGATCTTATGGGCTTTTTGTTGTTTCCATTAACTTTTATGAGTTTAATAAACATGCCCAATTTAAAAACAAAAAGAGTATTTTCCTGGCCTTGGAAATTGGATTTTCCATCTAGTCCAAATGCAACAGCCGTTTTAAACTGTTCACCAAGAGAAATCACCGAAACAACATTTTTGAGTATTTTGTATTATTTCACTGTAACCCAGAGACGATACAGAATACAGCCACTAAATTAATTTTGTTCACTGTTGTATGAAATCAGTGAAAGAGCAAAAATAGCAGAGTATAAACTTCTTTACCTGCGCGACGGTTTTACTTTTGTCTTTTCTGCCCAGCTGCTTTTTGGCCAAATCTTAAATATAGTGACTCCATCCGTTAGAGCATTAAATCCCTTTTGTGATGGTAAAAGTCAGACTTAAAAATAGCAAGAGTAACGCAGTGACTTGATGAGTCTTTGCATAACATCAGCTGGAAGTGTTAATGGTGCCCCCGTCTCAGAAAAGAGACAAAGTAAAGGTATCAGGCCCAGATATAACCTGGTTTTCCTTCAGAGCTCACCAACCTCACAATGACCGGGGTGGCTCAAAGTCACCTCTGTTGAACCAGCCAAGCTTCAATATACGCATGTCCCTGCAGTCCTGGTTCTGCACCAGCGTCCGCCTGAATTAAAATAGGTGTGAAGCCTTCCAAAAACTTGAAAGGTCTTTGCAAGGACTAAGCGTGTTACTTGATTACGAGTAAAATGGCAAGTGAGGGGAAAAAAATCAAGGTAATTTAAGGATTACAGGACCTGAAAGGCAGTCTGGTTGTCCAGAGGGCTCTAGAAGATGAGATATGGCACAGTGCAGACTTACTCACACTGGGCTCAATGCAGACGTGAACATTGGGTCACTACTAAAAGGCAACTCCACTGATTTTCTTAGAGGTCCAGAACTGAAATAGGAAATCCCTAAAAATTCTGGAAACGCAGTATATATTGAAACGCCTTTCCAGTAGTCCCAGAATTATCATTTAGGAATCCCTGGATTTTCATTTAGCCTCTGTGCAACTCTACTTTAGCCATTCCCAACCAAACCTGATCAATTTAGAGCTGCTGCAAGCCTCGAGAAAAATAACACTGAGTCTTGGACAGAAACGGAGCTGCCTCTCATGCTGCTGCCCCTATTGCTGCACTGGGGTAAGTTGTAATGAGATACAGACAGTGAGACAAAGGCCTTCCCCTCAGCTCATGATCAAATCATTACTGCAAAACCATTTTCCAGCAACACTATTTTCATTTGGCCCAGGCCCTAGGACAAAAATTTTCTATCTGATGTTTAAATAATGGCAACCAATTTGGAGGATAGTGGTAATCCCAGATCGATTGTCCACAAGCTGTTTAAAAACTATTAGAACAGGGAGAAAAGGGAGAATCAGATCACCAGGTTTATGATGTTCTGCTATCAGCAGCTGCAATCCAGAATTAAAAGCTATTTATAAACTGCTTCCAATGAAAACCTTTGCCTCTACAGCGGTAAGATGCACAGCAACTAGCTTGCTGCACGATGCTCTTCCTTCAGTTTTTGTCTTTTGGCTGAAATGTTCTGGTTTCAGCTTGGCAGGAACACTTCTCCCTTTGATCCACTTCTTCCTAAGTAAAACAGGACACAGTGTGGGAAAAGCAGCTCTGAAGCAGAGCCTGACTGGTGTGGTTAACCAACCCTTGGGGCAACAGGAGCGGCGATAGCCACGCGCACAGCGACGGGGTCGAGACACCAGCAGGTCCATAAGGTCAGACAATATTGACTGCAGAGAATAGGAGACAATCCTTACACAAAACAAAAAGTCCCAAACAGTAGGAGGTCAAGATTGGCTGCTCCCTATCTCCTCCAGCCGCACCTCAAGGTGCTGCCTCCTGCAGGAAGGGTCCCCCACTCTGCCCTACGTATGCACCACAGCAGGATCTAGAGGATTAGATGAAGCCTTGGGAAGAAGTGACAATTACCTTTACCCAGAACTGTAAAACCATCCAAGAGCGCTCCAACACAGAGACAAAATTCTCCGTTAAAATGCAGCAACTTAAGGTTCTGAATTTCAAAATATTGTGGTTATAAACATATCGCTCCATCTTCTCAATAGGTGAAGATGAAGTGGTGTTATACAACTGCTACCACTGCCATCTGCCTACACACCTGGCTAACAAGAGTCTTCTACCACGAAACGACGTTTAAAGGACTAGATCAGACCTCAGCTGCAAGGAAGAAAAATTGAAACAAACCTGCTAATTTCAGTGACATTTCAGTGATTGAGATTAAAACGAGATGTGAGTACGAAACTGCCTCCTTTTGATGGCTCAGTGCTTTCTCCCCTCTCTAGCAAGAAAGACATGGGGCTACATCAGGCAAGGTGGCCTCCGTAAAAGGGTTTTTGCTTCTTGCTGCATCTCCCAGCCAAAGCCGGACCCTTTCCCTGGGAAATATAAAAGCCCCAAACACAGAGCTGTAGGGTCCCCTCCAGCAATAATTCAGTCTCGCTGGAGACAGCTGACTTAATGCAGTCTTAATGTGATAAACTGCTAACTTGATTGGATTCAATGAGATGTAAATTATTAGATTCAATAAGTACACAGAGACCATTTCACCTTACATTCTGCTCAGGAGGATTCTGCCTCCAGTCTCTTCATCATTCCTGTTAATTACACACAATGCATCACAGAGACGAGAAAGGTTCAGGACTTGAGTCGTCCTCTGACTCCTCACCACAGTGTTCCCTTCTGTAATAACATGTCTTTAATTAAAAAAGAACTGTTTTCTGAGTAGCTGCAATCACTGATGGACATGGACTGATCTTCAGTGTGGTCCAAATCGAACTAAAAAAACCTGTTTGTCCAGATCTGTGCAATATTCCCATATGATTAAGCCAGACAATGTCTTCTCTCGTGGATTCATTTTTAGCAACCAAAAACTTTGTGGCAACAAGTAGACATTTATAGTTCCACATTCATTAGGAGACTCTTTAAAATCTCTTCTGCTGAACACATAAAATCAATGCTACCATTCCAAAAAAGGGGAAAAAAAGCATGGAACGCTATGAAAATACGTACAGAGATATTCACAAAAACGAGTCCAAACCAGAGTCTCTGAGCCTGTAAAACTTAAGTGACATTTACATTCCCCTGTGTTTTGTAAACATTTTGGAAAGATCTCTTCTTACAACCTTTTCCAGATTCCGACTCTGACAAGAGATGTTTCTTAATTTTATTTAGCTGGCATATCTCTGTTTCTCCTCTTTCATTTAACACTGAGAATTTGGCATTTTAACGTGCAGTTAAAGCAGTAGCGTGGCCAAGAAGTCAGTAACATCAGCGGTACCTTTAAAATGACCCTTCTGGGCATGTAAGAGATTCATGCCGCTCTTTCTGCTCAGATAGAACTGAGTTTCACACCCCCTGCAATTCTCAAAAATGGAACCTGCTTGTTGGCTTCAGTGATTTCTGGTTTGGGCTAAAGTGGAATATGTTTTGATAGGAATGGACTCGATGATCCAGTGAGTCTCTCCCAACCTGGTTGTTCTATGATTCTACGTTCATAGAATAGTTAGGTTTGGAAGGGACCTTAAAGATCATCTAGGATCATCTTGGATTTGAGACAAGAAGGTACAAAACCAAAGAAGAGTTTGGAAAATCTTTTCCGCTCTCAGCTGGCACCTCTACAGTCATCATCTCATCTGATAGCAAAGAAAACCATGAACCTCTTGAGGACAACCTCATTTGAGGAAGCAGTGTGGAGCATTTTGGGGTGGGATGTAGCCTCTGAGAGAGGTAAAG
>WAAB01008610.1:0-18832 GCA_013389865.1 Piaya cayana
TGATTCTATGATTCTATGGACATATTTTCTAATCCCTGTTGACTGAGGTCAGCATCTCAAGAAGAAATGTAAGAGTGAAAGAAACTAAATGTCTGTTTCTGTGAAAAGATAGACAGACCTGCTCTGGTCATGCAACAAACAGATTACCTAGGAAGTAGGTCTCCTCCAAAACACATAAAGCTCAGTGTCCATATAAATAACCTCTGGGAAGAAGCAGCAGGAACAAGGAAGCTCTCTCTGTAGTGTGGGTATTAGTTGCTTTGGTAGCAATGGTAAGGTGAGTGAACGGCTTATTGGCTGGAGAGTGATTTGTCACAACTAAAGAAGGGTAGGGAGAAGAAACAACATGTCTTTGAACTAAACCCATGCTAAGGCTCTCTCCTCCTAAGATGTCACTTCAATACTTAATGTTCCTCCTAACTGAGTAGGTTCTCTAGGTTCTCACAACACAGCAGAAGAATTAAAATGTGGAATGGTTTGCTCCATCAAATGTGGAAGAGAAGCCTCATTTCTTCAAAATGTGAAATGTTTTCATATCTATGTTAATTGTCTCATGAAAATAAGAAGAATGTGAATAGATGATTAGCAGAAGAAAAGAAAAGGGTGCATCTCAGCAGATCTTTCGTCAGTAACGCCTTTCCTCCAGGCTATGTCCTGAATATTCATTTTCATCCTAAGTCTTTGTGCATTTAGTTCCGTAACTCTTTTCAGATTGTAATATTTATACACAAAATTTACCCCATTTAAATTAGGACTTCTCTCCTTAGCAAGTTCTTCTCAATATGGGTGAAAGGTACAAAACTACATTAAACTTGTAGGGTTTCCACAGCGTTCAGTATATTGGATACTGGTCGGGGATAACTGGATGAAATTTTACATTAAACAGGAGGTCAGACTGGATGATCTAATGGTCCCTTCTGGCCATAAAAATGATGAATCTATGAGAAAAGCACTCTGAGATCATATGATGAAAAGCACAATTAAATGGACAAGTGTTATCTTGATGTTCCCATTAAAAGTCCCCTGAGCAATCTATCCCTCTGTCTTCCTCTCGCCACCTCCTCTATCATTAGATACCAGGACAACATACGCTCTGTTAAAGCCATTGCTGCTAAAACCATTTTGATAGCTGGCTCCACATAGTCTCCTGCTAAATCCACTGTTCAAGGCTGTGGGAGTGCTTACTTCTTAAATGAAGACTCATTTCTCCAAGGCATTTTGCACTCTCTTTTTCCTTCAGATTGCTCAGCTAAAGGCTTTTTTTTTTTCAGGACTTTATCAGTTATTAATAATTGTGATGACTCATGGTTTATTCATAACCATTTATACATTTGCCATATGCTGCCTGCACATGCAAACTGTTTTTTTCTGAAGCACGCAAATGTGGCACAGCGCTTCTTACAATTCATCTCCAGTAAATAGATGATAGAGAAAGATTAATGAAATGAGAAACACAATAAAACATCCTGCGATGGCTTCAGTTGTGAACTTTTGAATTAAATGTTGCAGAGTAATTGTCTTAGCAGTATCAAAACTAAAATAAGCAGGAAGGAGGAGAGCGTGAAAAGACAAGTTGAGCACAACAAGCAGCACCTTATTTTGCTTTTATTCTGCCCTCTGTAATGATAACTGCAAGGAGCAAGAATGAATCTACTCATGAAGAAAGATATAACTTAGAACAAATAAAGGTGGTAGTATCTGCAGTATCAGCTGCTCTCTTCAAGCTTTCATATTAAATTGAAGTATTTTTGCAGTGAAATGCTGTAATAGCTGCTTGGAAGAAGGAAGAGGGAAGGATCTGACAGGCAAATCCTTCATAATGCTTAACAGCAGCAACCTGAGAAGAGAATGTTACTTCTTGTTGTTAATAAAGAAAGCTTTTTATAGTGATGTCACTAACCAGTAAGTCTTTCCTCATAGGCACATTATGACAGCTTGTGCGATGTGCTACCATTCAGTTGAAATGCCTGGATTTTGTGAGAGGATACTCACTTAATAATAATAATAATAATAATAATAATAATAATAATAATATATTCCTGGTTTTGAGGAACATGTTCACTAGCAGCGAGATGGGCTCAGTGTGTTCCAGTGCAGAGTCTCAAGGTAGAGGGACCGACTCTGATATGACTCATATCTCTGCTCATCCCACTTTCTGTTGCATTTTAACAGAAGCTTTTGGAACAGAATGTTTCAATTTTTACTATGTGCCTTGAAAGTGAACATCTGAACTCTTACTNGGAAAAAACTTTGCATGGAAAGGGTCATTGGGCACTGGAACAGGCTGCCCAGGGAGAGGGTTGATTCACCTTTCCTGGAGGGGTTTAAGGGATGGGTGAACAAGGTGCTGAGGGACATGTTTTAGTGTTTAATAGGAATGGTTAGACTCGATGATCTGGTGGGTCTCTTCCAACCTGGTGATACTATGATTTAATTCTTTCTTGAAGACCTCCTCTAACTTTATGGAATTCTAAGACAACCTGTTCACACGTTTTGTTCTATTCACCATTTGCATTATTTTTCCCTGGGGTCTAACTTAAATATATCTCTTTAATTTCTTTTTTAATCTTGTTCTTTTCACCGTGAAGTCACATAAGTGATATTTACAGCAATCCTTGACATTCCAAAATAGAATTCATGGACTTTTTTTCCTTCACAACTCTCAAGAATTGTAATTGTGCTAGTGGAGGCACCCATTAAATGCAGATGCCTGAGGGTAATGTGTATGCATTATTTCATTAAGGAGCTAATAGGTAAAATACTTGCAAGGCCTTGAATTTCCAGTGTTACCTTTTATTGGAACAAAAACTAGAAGATGGTTTTGAATTTTGAAAAATCAGATCTTCTGCATGAGATAACTCTGGACAAAAGGTTTGAAGCCATTTTCATGTCGTATTCTCAGTCTGGCAGCTTCTTGAATTTCATACATTTTTATAGAGAACAAGCCTATTGTAATTTTGCACTCTTTGTAGGAGAATCAGCCAGGTTCCAGAGCTCCAGAGTAGGCAAGACAAGTACACCTTTACCCTACTTGCTGCTCCCTGACATCCTTTTAATAAAATGCAGCAGAGGGCAAGAGCGATCAAACTAGAAGAACTAGTATCAATCTCCAATAGCCCAACGCAGATCAGAGATTATGCTGCCCATAAGTATGTTCAGACTCCAAAGCAAATTGTGCAAATAACCCTTCTCCTTGCAAACTTTAGTGATAAATTGAGCAGTTTTGTAATGTGGATCTTTCTAAGTCAATATTAATTCCTGCTGCCTATAGGAGATCATGCCTGCTGAACAAAAACTTTAAAACCATTACGTGCAAAAGTTTACCAAATATCACATTTCAAGTAATGAAAACATCAAAAAAAAAAATTAAAAATAGCAGAATACTGAATTATAATTTTTATAGAAGTGTAATGACATCATGCATTACATATCTTCACTTAAAGTTCTGAAAAATCATGTTACAGTGCATCCCAGACAGTAACATTTACTTAGACTTCTTCTTTCAAGGAGCAAAAGGTATTAAAAAAGTCCGCTTTGGGTTCCCTACAGTATGAAAGGGATGCATTCATGTTTCTAGTTAAGTGCATCCAAATACCATGAATAATCTGTTAGGGGAAAAAATTAAAAAAGAAGAATAATTGAAATGACTAATTTCAACTCATCAGAAATAGATCATATGCATGTGGGTGGAAAAATGTTATTTCATTATTCATTCGCAGTATGTACATGATGATCATTTCACAGATTTAAGCTGATCTTCATTTATCATCCATACAATAGTGTATTTTCATATCTTGGGTTACATATACAGGATAGAGAACGCTTCATTTAGAATATTTATTTTGTAATATCATTTTACACTCTGGGAATTATACATTAGTTTTAATATATTTTAACAATGGTAATGCCACAACTAGAGGAAAAAAACCCCCAAAACAACAAGATATTTGTGCACTAATTGGGTTTTTGGTTAAGTTATGACTTGACAGTTTTTAAAAACACGGCTGCGATGAATTTTCAAGCATTATTGCCTATTCCTGTCCATGCTAATCAGTACCCTGTAGCACAGTGAGTCTTACATTTAACGGAGCAGTGTGGAGCTCTTGCCAGCGTTCAAGCAATTGATTCCATAGAAGTGGCACAATATAAATCAAGCGCAGAGTAAAACTGCTCTTCTGCAAGCTTGGAATAAGAACACCCTTTTTTCCCATCCAAGACACTCAAAGGCTCTCCTGCTGTGCTTATGTTGATTGTACTTCCTTTATCTCCTTTTCAGTTTTGTTTTTCTCACTTTTTTCAGGGCCTTTAATGCTAGTTTAACATGCACCCTCACCAACCAAAGTTCACTTCTGTTTTGTTCCTTCAAAACTTTGTAGATGGCAAGAAATGAGGATCTTTTCCACCTGATTGCTTCTTGTAATTGTACATTCCTCAAAACTAAAATAGCAATCTAGTTAACAGAAAAGGAACTTAATTTATTTGACCTGACCCAGATTGCCAAGACACCTATTCCTGTTGTCTTGGTGCGTACATCAAATTTGCAGGCAGTGCATTGATTAAAAACTGACTAGCAACCCAGGAATACCACTAAGCAAAACTGTCACTCTGTTGAGCAGAACTCAAGTGTCCCAAAAGAGTGTCTGTCTGAGCAGTTATAGTCAATATTTTGTCAATGACCTGCAAGTAAAATGCAAACTCACAACCGATGAAGTATAAGGCTAACGCAAAAAATGTAAGTTGAGTACATAATACGTTAGCAATATAATATTATGCTGCTTTGCAATCTCATTAATCTGAGGGGAGTCCAATTTAGCATCATATGCCTGGCAAGCAAAGGCTTTGGCCCATTCTTACAAGAGGTGTTGTAGCAAGAAAAACCTTTGGAAATGCCAGAGGCTGTAAAACACACAAAACCGTGGTGAATTTAAACACTGGTTAAAACACCATCATTAAAAGCAATATTTTATGGAGAGAAATATTATTTACTTTTGGTTATAGTACTAGTGGAAAAAATAATATTTATTTCCAGCATTCACGTTTCACTAAAAAACAGTGGAAAGTTTTGGAGGTTCAGAAGAAAACTGCAGGAATAATGGATGGTCTGAAAAATTTCTGTTCACAAAAAGCTTAAAAAGCTCTATCAACAGTATATTCCAGGAAAGGGTACAAGGTGACATAATCACAATCCATAATAACCACATGGGGACAAACTGAGCTAAGTCATGGCAGGAAGCAATGGCCAAGGAAGGACACTTATTAATAAATGATGATAAAGTGGAAACATTTTCTGTGGGAATTAATATCTCTTCTTACAGTTCTTTTTTTTTTTTTCCTTTTTTTTTTGAGGGAGCTGAAGCCAGAAAAATTTATTTGAGGACTCAGATGCACATTTTATCAGCGAAATGAATATTTGAGCAACTTGCTGAGGAAAACCCTGGGTTTTCCTGGGGAATTGTTTTTGTTAGGGAAAAACCTGATGAGATTAAGCTTATCTAAATGTCGATGATTGTAAGCATTAAAAACTTCAGTTGGTATTTCTTATTATATAGAAATTCTTTACAGTCATTATTCACCTACCTTGCTTTAGAAATCTGTCCTGTGCATTTCAATCTAGCAGCGACCACATCTTAAATGTCTAGATCATTATATAAGTGTTTGACTCATAGATGTCATCCTTAAGATAAATGACTCCTCAATTCTCTGTCTTTAAATTCAGGTTATTGAAAGATCTGGTCTTTGTACAACAGTTACTAGGGAAAATTATGTGGTTTATGATATTCAGGATACCAAATCAAAATTGTCTCATGCAAACTTAGAATATACGAGTCTGAAAAATCCCCAAGGATCTTACCTGTTTGTCATTCTCTAGATGAACAGAGTCAGCTATTATGTTTGTTTCATACTTCTTATTTCTTTGTCGTCTATGTCAAGGCTACTGCTCCCTTCCAGATCTTTCTGTATGTGTTTGCAGACAATTCTATATAGTATGTCTCTTTATTTTAAAGTGTGAGAGGAAGAGAAAGAAAAAAAAATCCTTTCTTATTGATGTTCCTGAGAAAACAAGAAAAAATGAAATGCCAGATTTATGACATTTTAACCTGAGCCTATGTCACTGGAAATAGATAAGAAATCATAGTATAATTTGTTTCTCAGTGCTGCTACTAGAAAAGAAAATTGCCAATTTGTGAGTTATGAGTCTGTCGACAGGGCTTGTATTCACATCAAAGTAACTTAATTGAAAACAGTGAATTTGCACTAATGTAACTGTGAGCAGAAATTGACCTCTTGTGCCTACTGGAACAGAGCCTCAGAGCCACTGACTTACTTGGGCTCGAGACTCACTGTGCATGGATGTTTACTGTGTTACTGGCAGTAAGTTATGTAATATTCATGGTTTAATGGTGGACATTCTACAAATAGGTTGGGTAGATGCCAGCAGACCACCTTTAAGCATTACTACATATTTGCTTGGTTGACCTCTGTATATGTTCAGTCACATGGAGTAGTTACAGCTGGGACTCCACTACGGAATTCCAACTTCCGAAACATTCCCATTGCCACTGTGGAAATGCAAGCAAGAGCCACTGTTGTAATTAGCATAGATTTCCTTATAATATCTAGTTACAAAGGAGCAGCCATGAATATTCATGGCCAATTCATTTGAATTAAGAACATTCATGAATAAATCATTGGGCTGAAAACAGGGTACCGTATGTTGTGTTTCATGGCTCCTGTGATTTATTCCATAGTGCTACAATTTGTAATATTAGTAGCTATCATAAAGTTTATTTTTCAAGCCTTCACTTCCAGCTGTGACCGTGGCACTCTGGGGATCAGATAAGCCTTTTCTTATACCCATGTAAGGTCAGATCCTAGTCTAGAAACATAACGCAGATTTACTGTTCTTCTACTATACACTCTCATTAGGACTTTTGTAAGGTGCCTTTGTTCTCTTGGTGTGTGATACCGACCTCAGACAAAGGGGAAATACAGAGCATTTTTGGACTGTCACAGGAAAGGAGACACAATCTAGAGTAAGCAAAGGAGCAGACTCCACAGAGATGTGCAGTCTGCATCCTCAGAGGTTTTCCAAGATGACACTGGATAAGGCCTTGAGCAACCTGGTCAGATCAAGAAACACAAGATAAGAACTAGTGTGATGTTAACACTGGCAGCTGTGAATTAAGTGTTTTTAATACTGCCAGAGATAAAGAAGCAAAAGCAATAAGAAAAGTTACTTCCAGAATCTGTCATGTCTCTTTTCTCCCTCCGTCAAGAGAGAAATCAAACATTATCAATACAGTCTGTGATTGCAATATTGTCATTTACAGAAGGCACCAAGAGAGTCCATTATTTTTTGCTTCTATTCTGCCTCTTTCTTTTTTTGCAGGTAGAGCATTCTGCACTTTGGCACCTCTTAGAAATAACTGAATTAGCAAGGATTTATTCATACAGTCTTGCTGGCTGTTAGCTAGGTGTGAAAAGCAGAGACAACACGCAACAAAACACCGTTCAAATGGAGAAGAACAAAACTAGGAGATCGAGAGACCCACAGGTCATAACTACTTCCTAGTAACTGTGTTCCTCTAATGTAGCTCTATGATAAACAGACACAAAGCAATCAAGACTTCATTATCAATAACATTTGAGCCAAAAAAAGAAGATATGAGTTTCTGAATAAACCATCACCCTGTGGGGCCACTGTGTGTCCTGTTAACTGTGTAACTACATTTACTAGCAGTGGTGAGGAGTGAATTAGTCCATGTGGTTGTATAGTTACTTTATCTGGATATGATATAGTGGTCAGAAGACAACTTAATTGCTGGTGGATACTACCACCTAGATTCTACTTGCAAGAGCTTAAGATCCATCCAGTAAAAGCAACAGCTGTTTTCTAGCAAAAGGGTGATGTAAATAAGAAGCAAAAATACAGACAGACATTACAAAGGACATAAACAAGGGAGGAAAAAAGGGAGTGATTTATGGAGAAAAATGATCTATGCATAGAGATGGGAAAGAACTTGAATTCTTGGTAAATAGTGGCAATTATTGCCTATCTCAAGACCTATTGGGGATGACTCCTATAGCACATTCCTTTCCAGTCAGTCAGGCTCAGTAGTTCTCTGATGTTATAGTCTTTAAATGATTCTATTGTACAACAAGAAGATTCTGATATAACTGTGGTCAGAATTACACTAGTCACAGACATAAAATAGCTGGAAAGAAGATAACTTGTAATTGATTTGGGCTTCAAAACTGTATCAGAGGAAGAAAAATACTGAAGGACCATTTTCATGTTTTACAACATCGCCTTTCCTGGCCACTACATAAATATATGGAAGAGAAGAGTGGTTAAATTATTTGGAGTACATGGAAACAAAGAACAGAGAATGAAGCTGAATAAAAGATAGGAAATACACCTGAAAGAAATCTAAGAATTACTTGGGCTTCTGCCTGGGTACACTGAACTTATATTAAATAAGTAAACTCCTTCAGCATCTGTCTTATTAAAAAAAAAGACAATGCTGATTAGAAAATTAATGGCTAAACTATAAAAAGATGTAAAATACAGATGATATAAACTGAAGGATAGTCTGCCTATATCTGCTTTCTGTGTCAGCTGAACTGATTGTGAATATAAGAATAACAAGACAGCTTGCAAGCAGACCGTGTTCAACACAATAAGAAGGAGCTTCACATACTGAAGTAAAGAAGAAACCTTTCAAAAAATAAAATTTTGAAGAACGGAGAAGCCTATGACTTGAAGATGCAAATGTCTGTTGTTAGTGCTCCTTAGCATCCTTAGTATTTTTGGAAGAGATGATACTAGAGTCTTGTTGATTATCGAAACAGCTGACCTGAAATTTCCTCATGTCTTTAGTCTGCATAATCAGAATTCAATAGCAAGGCACCAGAAGAAAGCAGATCAGCAGACTAGAGTGGAAAAGACTAAGGATAAACTTGATAATAGGCTGTAATATGTAACAGTACTAAAAAAAGCAAAGTAGGAAAATGTTTCCAGTATCTGTTGAAGATAAATGAGACTGAGTTGCAGTAAAGGCAGGGCTGTACATTAAGAAATTTTTAAATTAAGAAATATTTAAAATAAGGAGCTTATAAATTAACTTCAAATGGAAAAAAGACAACGTTATACTGAAACAGGTAAAAAAAACCCCAGACAATCAAACAGGCAATATGAAGATCATCTGAATGATGAGAAAATTTTTTTTCCAGGGTTTGTGTGGGAATAAAACCACTTTCTAAAAGGTAAAAAAAATTATATAGTCTTTATGCTTTTAAGCTGTTAGCAAGTGATTTCTACCTATGAAAATCTATTTTTTGTTTGTTTCTAAGCTTTATGTTATGTAGTGTATCTGATTGTATCAGATCTGATTGTATCAGTCTATCTTCCATTACTTTTTAGGAAGTTCCTTTGGTAGATCTCCCTCATCTCATGCTGAACTGTTCCCCATATTTCTCCCTCCTGAGCAACTAGTAGTTGACTTATGGCTGAAGTTAATCAGTATTAATAACTAAACCAAATTGTTACAGTTTAGCCCCAACCTAGCTAATTTCAGCAGCTAAAACAGCTCAAGTAGCTTCCAAAATCCCTTCCTCTCCACTCCCAGGGAAAGGAAAATGAGAGGAAAGAGACTTGTAGGTTGGAAACTAAAACTACAGCTTTAATGAAATGATATTAAAAACAACAATGAAAATAATTAGAAAGTAATAAAATATATACAATTATATGAGATTGCACCCCCACCCCACCCCTAAATGACTCTACAGCACCACAAATTCTGCAGAGAAGGCACGAGGAAATGGGTCTGTGACTAGGAGGGATCTGNACTCCTAAATGACTCTACATCACCACAAATTCTGCAGAGAAGGCACGAGGAAATGGGTCTGTGACTAGGAGGGATCTGGACTCAGGAACTAGATTCTNTTAATAACAGCAAAAATAATGAGAAAGTAATAAAATACATACAATTATATGAGATTGTACCCCCACCCCACTCCTAAATGACTCTACATCACCACAAATTCTGCAGAGAAGACATGAGGAAATGGGTCTGTGGCTAGGAGGGATCTGGGCTCAGGAACTAGGTTCTGGGTTACATGGATCTGGGATCAGGAACAACCAGACAGACAAAACCTTGGTTACTATAGGCAAAAGTGGAAGCATTTTCCTTTCTGCCTACTAATGTCCCATGTGCTCACTTTTAGAGAGCAACAGTCTGAAAAAACATGCATTTAGCTTTCAGAAAATGAAGTTACTTAGGCAAGACTGAGTTAGACTCACAAAACTGACTCTAACTCAAACCCCAACGTGGACACATCCTGAAACAATTGCAGGGTACTGCCTAGGGCTACTTGTCTTACTGGAATCAGGCATCAGAACAGCTGATGAATCATTATGAGAGATAAAAGGCATACAATTAAAATGAAATGTTAGATATTTTAATAAGAGATTATAGCCAGACAGTAGGAACTGACACTGCAACATTGAAGAGACACTGATCTTTGTAACAGGCGGATGCATTGCCCCCATTAAAAACCTGAAAGAGATCAAATAATAGAAATCTTCCCAGTTTCAACAATGACCTATCAGAATAAAAGTGGAGGTAAAATCAGACACAAGAAACTACTTCTAAAATTCCTTTATTTTGATGCATTTTTGAAGATATGAACTTACAGTCAAATGACTTTTCAAAAGACGTGTCTTTTTAACAACTCTTTTTTTTTTTGATACTTTGTTTACCCTCTTATGATGCTAAACCAAGAAAAGCCCCCAGGTCTCATGAAGAAACTGATATTAATCGCTGGGAAGCAAAGAGGGTAAACATGCGAGGAACTAGCTGCAAGGTTTAGGAGACATGAACTGCAGAATCCCACAGAGGAATTAAAGCATGGCAATTAGCTCTAGGAATCCAGTTAGAGTAGCTAGATAGGAAAAAAATAATAAATAAATCTGTATTTAGATCCAGTTACAATGAGCTAGTGTCATGGGACGGTGTTAAGTTTTGATGTATGTCTAACAAACCATGGATAAAGAGCCCCTCTCCCATTGTCATATAGATCTAAGCTTCTTTGTTCAATTATCCAGCTAGATTAACAAGGTTGTTAATAACAAAAGACTAAAGAACAGACTGTAGTCTGCTTTCAAGTCATACCATGAAACATGATATTATAACTCAGACCGCATTTGTTGTAAATGAGTAGCACAGTCAGATAGATAGCAACAAACAGTAGCTGGAAATAAAGAAATTCCATTCCATCATCCCAATTATTATCTTCTTCTAATGTAATTCTGTAATTTTATTGAAATATATGTTGGGTTTTTTTCCCGGAAAATTAACATTCAGAAAATTGTTTAAACCTACAAACAAGGAAAAATTGCATTGAAGAGGTAATATTTTCTCTTAATAACAGGGTGCAAATGATGCCATGCGTTAGTGATCAGAATATAAATTAGTATGAGAGTATCATAACCGAGAAAAAAAAGACTGCTACTTGATTCTAAACTTTCTAATTTTCACTCTGCATCATACGTTAAATGGACTCTGATTTATGTTGCCTCTGATTTACATTTGGCAATGCTTTGGCAGGGAGCATTACAAAGAGCCTTAAACTGGCAGCAAATATATGGCCACTGTAATTTCAGAACATTTTGAGGTCATTCTGTGCTGGCAGAGCGTAAGAAGATATTCAGGTTTCTGGTGTCTAGACTAACAGGGCAAAAAGGCCTTCTACAACTCTGACAGGGCAAAGATTGATGAAGAAACGAGACAAGCAGCCACCTCACCCTCGCTCCAACACTTAGCATCAGGAGAAACATCTGAGCCAGGCAGCTGGGGCACCTGACCCCGTGAACAGGAACAAAAACTACTGCTGCTCCAAGCTGTGTCAGACAGAGGCAGCATTAAATCCACCCAGGGTACAATTCAGCTGACCCTGAAGGCACTGACAGCTTCTGAGGACAAGACTAGATTTCTGAGTTACAAAACTATTCCTAAAGCCTGGATTGGTTTCCAAAAAAAAATCAGCAATATTAGTATGACTATTGGCACCAGGACTGCTACTAGCAATAACAGTGTTGGAATCCAGCTAGATTGTTGTTATTTTTGTTTTCCCACAGTGAAATAACATTTGGTTATGGCAAAGGAGCAATCATATTTAGGACATATAAGATAGATGGAAGATAGGCATGTGTAAATAATACAACTTCGGATCGCTCTTGACCTTGCAGATCTCAATTTTAATCTTTTTTATACCAGCCAATTCTCAGCTACAACAATAACACTGCTTGAAAAGACTTAATACTTATTTTTTAAGTAAATGAAGACTGCAAATATTCAAGAGTTGTACACTTTTATTCCACGACAATTTAAATTGTTTTCTTCCATTTTTAGCTCTGGGAATTGAAACAACAATCAACAGAAAACTGTCAAATTATGAATGGCTGTAGTCTGTCTATTCCAGGGCTATTGTTCTCTATTGGATAGCACAAAATTATCCAGTCAAAACACAGATTAGGTCATCTCAGATAATGAGAGTTTCTTTCAAATGAGATCTGCCTCTGAGGAAACAGACAGCTCAGCTCGTTCCATACATCAGTATAAAGAAAACTAATAACTGGTTAGAAGTATGTTCTTTCAGCTTCATTCTAGGTTCAACAGTATCCTTTTGAGTCTTTATGTCCTTTAAAAATCGATTACAAGTGTTCTCGCATGCCAGGTTTGCGTCAAAGACGAAAAAAATACATATATAAATCTCAGCATTGTAACTATTTAGTCATGTTACCATATGACCAAATGGCTCTTATGAGTGTCAATAAATAAGCATAATGCTAGTCGCATACTGTACGTGCGCTAATAAATTATCTGAAAGAAAACACATTCAAATGCCACAACAGCAGCGACGCTCACATCTACCCAATAAAATATGACATGTAATTCACAACACAGAACTCCCAACTGCATTTCTCTGCTATTCATAGGCTTGTAATATCCAGTTACTTTTAGAAATACAATTGAGAAAAGTTATGCCAAAGAGCTTAACATGTTTGTACCCACTGAAGATTTTGCTATAAACTTGACAATCTCAAACGCGTCCTTAATCTCATTAAAGAGTTATCTTTTCACTAAGGGAACTTTGACACAATTAAAAGTTGAGTTACTTTCATGATACATCTGCTATTCATTTGCTCCTTGCACAGTAACTTTTATAGGGGGATCTCAAATCAGTTTACAAACTTTAAGTAATTAATCTGTTTATCTCATTTGTCTCATAGAGAAGTGTTATTATATGCCCTTTGTAAATATGGAAAAGTGAGGTATAGCAGTGCAGGAATTTATTCATAACAGCAAGCATCCTGTTTCGAAATGCTTATTGATCTCAACAAAATTACATTTCACAGAAAGCCTCGGTATTTAATACTAAATGTACCTCCATTATGAATGCACATGAAACAAAATATCAAGTTCAATTCATAATTTGGCATCTTATAATGAAATCAGAGTGTGACAAATTGAGTAAAAGAACTTATTCTTCTTCCAGAAATACTGCGGGAAAGAAACCAACCCTTCCTTTGTCTTCAGTGAGAAACAGATAAGGCAACTACAAAGTACTCTATCTATCCAAGATGATGGGAGATAATACACTAGAGTTTATCCTCCAGGCCCTTAGTCAAAATGATCCAGATACTATAAAGGTAAAAAGGGCTGCATTAATTTTTCAGCATTTATTCATAAAAAGCTTTTACTCTTTCAGAGCACTGGGAATGGAACACTATATATTAAGTTGCACATTCCACCTCTTTGCCTCTGAACATTCCTTCTCCAGTGAAAAGACTTCCGTAAGCTTTATCAGTGTTTCTGCTCATGCTCTTGAAAAGCAAATCTCATAGAATCATGTGGAAGTTCCTTGCTGAGATTTTCATGGTTCTTAGCTTAGTCTAGGACTTTAAATCAATCTCGTACCTGTGAGACAACTAGCAGCATTTAGGAAACTTTGTGTATGCCCACCATTTGGCAACAAGTTTAAAAGGTACCTGTATTTTTTACAGAATGCCGTTGTCACTTAGATGACCAACTTCAACACACTTAGACACAAGCCAGAATTTCTGGATCTTGGACTACTGCATTTTCTCAGTAGTGGTTACTGTCGCATTCTTTTCAAAAAAGCTGTTTGGTTCATTTCTGTCAAGGGGACACACATAACTTCTACTGGCAGAAATAAACAGTTGTTTTTCACTGCCTTGCATCAGCTTGAAAAAACGTGGATCTATTTTGCAGTTCAGTGGATAATCCTGAGGGGTCTTAGAATTTCACAGCAGAGATCGCGAAAGTCCAAAGTGCCTTAAGTCTGTATCATTCAGAATATATATTTTCTGCTCATGGATTTGCTTAATCTTTTCAAAAACACAGAGTGAGAGATGTTTAGAGCATTCTGTACTCCTCCAGTCCAGTGTCTTCTCACATAATGCATCAACTGGTTCCCTGTGTGAAATGGCTCTGCTGGCCAAGAAGTTCTAGTGATTCTGCAGGAAGACAAGAACATTCTATGTAGGGTAACATATGAACTTGCTGATGGCCCAATGACTAAGACTTTCTATCCACCTAGTAGCACTTCGACCTTTTATTTGGTACTTGAAGAGTCTGTCTTTCCCTGCACTTAAATGTTTCCAGAGATAAGCTTTGGCTGGTGATGCTCTTGAGGTATATGGCTTTAATTTGATGGAGGCAGGAGAAGGAATATTTGTCTTTTCCTGTTGTTCTTTCATTGACTGGAAGGTGTCAGTGGGTTGTGCTCATCTGTTTCGATGTGTCCATATTCTAATAGCGCTCCTTGGTTCTGACTTTGCTATTAAAATCTTAACTGCACACAGAAAATACAAGTATTACACCTTATGTTTACATCAACACCATGAGCATAAAAAGTGTGTTCCAAAACCACATAAAAATTCACCTTGAATCTGTTGTACTGTTCGGTCCTGACATGAATGGCATTTGTGGTTCTATTCTTTTTCAACCAGAAGATAAAGCTCTTAACGGTGAGATTATACTGCTCAGTTTGAAAGCTTTTGTGAGCCTCAGTAGTATAATAATTTTACTTTGGAGAGCGTGTAATTTTAAGTTCTTGCATAACACCACACATTTTTATGGTATTACTAAACTTTGTAATTTTATTTCTCTGTGACAATTAAGTGCACACCAATGTTATGGATTTCCCCCTGCCATCACAGTTGAATGAAACTTGAATAGAGCATTATATGGTGGGTTGGGAGTTCTGATTTCTGGAAACATATAAGGTTTTCTAGTTCTCTCGTCATGTTTCCATTTCACACATAATCAAATCCATCAATATGTTTATTTTTCCTTTCAGGGACCAACAAGTTATAAGCAAAAAAAAGTTACAAAAACACAGAATCATAGAATAGTTTGGGTTAGAAGGGGTCTTAAAGCCCATGCAGTTTCAACACCCCTGTGATGGGCAGAGACACCTCCCACTAGATCAGGTTGTCCAAGCCCCATCCAACCTGACCTTGGACACCTCCAGGGATGGGGCAGCCACAACTTCCCTGGGTAACCTGGGCCAGGGCTTTCCCACTCTCATAATGAAAAAATTCCTCCTTATGTCTAGTCTAAATCTGCCTCTCTCCAGTTTATACCCATTCCCCCTAGTCCTGTCACTACAAGCCTTTGTTAAAAGTCCCTCCCAACTTTCCTGTAGCCCCTTTCAGGTACTGGAAGGTCACTACTAGGTCTACTTGGAGCCTTCTCTTCTCCAGGCTGAACAACCCCAACTCTCTCAGTCTGTCCTTGTATGGGAGGTGCTCCAGCCCTCTGATCATCCTTGTAGCCTGCTCTGGACCTGTTTCTAGTAGCTCCATATCCTTCTTATAACATATTTACTGCATACTTTTTATACATCCCCTTTTCCACAGGTACACCTGACAGTATAAATATAAATCAACTTGATATTTCACAGATTACATTGGTAAAAACATGCTTGTTTTAAACTTTGTCTGCTTAGAGAAGCCCTTCCAGGCCAGTGGGGTAAATGTTGTCTTGTTGACTTGAAATAGACTCTGTATGACATGATCTGCTGTCCAAGGTCAAACTCCAAGCCAATACACCTCTAAAAATCAATCTCGTATAAAGCAAAGAAAGTCCTTTATATCACCACACTGTGTGTAGGATTATAAAGAGAAAATTTTTGGTGCTACTACATAAGCTTATTCTACCTGCAGGCCACACCTCATCTTCCATAACACCCCAGAATTTAAGCAGGCAGCCAAATCACAACTTTTAAAATATGTTATTTTTAATAAAGATTGGGTTTAATTTCTTGTTGTTTTCACAGAAAAAGTTATTATTCCCCTTCCAACAAGCCATCTCAAAAAAAAGTTTCAACCATAATTCAACTCTCTGTTTTTATATTAGTGCCTCAGATGAAACAACATGGACAAAATTCTGCATATTCGTATTCTTTTTCTGAGTGGGGACAATGAACTGAATGGCTTTTACTTACTGAAAATAATGTAACAGTTATCTTGTCCTGTGAGGCTAACCTAGAATGTTATGCTGTCAAATCAGAGATACTATAGAAAATGGCACCAAGTCATGTTTAGGCATTATTTTCCCACTCATTACCTAGCCATCACATACATTATTCAAAATAATCAATTATACTATGAAAAATAAATAAGGGTATTCCTCTGGGGTGCAGTTGCGCCTCCAAGCTAGCTAATGTTATACAGTCTATAACTACCATCAGAAGGAAAAAAAAAAAGATGAAAAACTCAAAAAAAACCAGGGAATACAAGTCTCTGGGGAAATACTCTGGTAAATCCATTTTAAATATATGCTCTGCCTAAGGCTGAGATGTATATACATACACATATACATATACATACATATATACATATACATACAGATTTATATATTAGGGACTTGGCTGCCTATAGTAGTTAAAGACTGAGTCCAAAAGCCTTTAATTGGATTCTTTTCTTATAGTGACTGTTCAGCAGTGTTAAAGGGATTATACTATTTTGATAAGAAAAATCTGGAACAGACTAAAGGAGATTCAGACTTTTCGTTTGTATTTTTAGTTTAGTTACAATTATTACATGACCCTAACGATGACATATTCTATCTGCCTACAACCAAAATATACAGTAAATCTAATAGTAAATTTAGCTGTGTATGAAATATAAACGGGAATGTTGTTTGTAAAAATCAAGCTTTCTGAAGTACCATAAATCTTTTACAGGAATAATGAATGACAGGCTTGAAAGGTGCTTTCTGTGTTTTCAAGTCCAAGTCTCTGTTTGATTTTTTTTTGTTTTGTTTTTATTTTTTTTTGTCAAATATAGTATGTAATATTGTAGGAACCCTTAAAACCAGGACTTCTCCTATACTGACCATTTTGAAAGGTTGTTGAAGAATCTCAGTTTACATATGGTTAAAAACTCCTTTCTCATCATCAAACGTAATATGTTCATTGAAAAAATTATGCCTATTTTCTCTAATATGTGCATCACTTTGAGCCTACTTTGCCATATGTAAATAACATTAAAACATTTCTTAAAGAATTTTTCTATTTTTCGTGCTAAATGGACATAGTTCTTTCAGTTTTGAGTCATAAAGTAGAGCCTTCTTCAAATTTATTATTCTTGCAGTCTTCCTGTATTCCAGGTGAGGGAAGGAATATTTCTTTAATTCCTTTGGATATACCTTATACATTTTGAGTCACACACTTCCATTTTCACATTATTTTGGGATCAACTAATATGTTCGGATATTTCTCCTCCTCACTTTTTTCCAAAGGTCGGCCTTCAAGTAAAGTAGGAAATCTTGTTATTAGTGTAAAAGTGCATGACCATGCACACAGATATATTAAATTTGCCTCTATCTTGTGAGCCCAGCCCTCAAGGTTATTCAGATGCCAATGTATGATATTTTCACCCCTCACTACACATATGATGCCTCTCAACATAATTTCATCTTTGGATTTCATTATTTCTTACCTATTTGGCACAACATCCTTAATGACAGTGTTTAATAAGATTAATCCCAAGATCAGTCTTTGAAGAAACACGAAGTAACCTTTCCCCATTTCGAAATGTCCCCATCCCATAATAGCCATTTTTGTCTTTCTTGGCCAGTCTTTTACTCATATTACATTTTTAGTTCTAATCCTGATGTTATCTACTTTAACTAGTAATTTTCTATCTGACACAATATCAAATGATTTACTGAAACCCAGACAGATTAGATCTACTGTACGTCCTTTAACTAGAAAATCATTTATCTTATCACAGAAAGATATCGTTACTATGACACCATCTGTCTTCATAAACCTTTGTTATATTTTTATCATGCTTTCCAATTGTCTTCATGTCTTTAATGATTATTATCTTAAAAATGCATTTAAATATTCTTTGTGCTATGGAAGGCAGGCTAGTAGAGCTGCAGAAAAATCACAGAATCACAGAATCACTGGGTTGGAAGAGACACATTGGATCATAGAGTCCAACCATTCCCATCAAACACTAAACCATGTCCCTCAGGACCTCGTCTACTCATGACTTAAACACCTCCAGGGAAAGTGAATCAACCACCTCCCTGGGCAACATATTCCAATGCCTAATGACCCTTTCCGTAAAAAACTTCCTCCTAATCTCTAGCCTAAATCTCCCCTGGCAGAGCTTGAGGCCATTCCCCCTCGTCCTGTCCCCTGTCACTTGGTAGAAGAGGCCAGCTCCCTCCTCTCCACAACCTCCTTTCAGGTAGTTATAGAGAGCAATGAGGTCTCCCCTCAGACT
>WAAB01008610.1:18850-49104 GCA_013389865.1 Piaya cayana
AGGGTTGTTGTGCCCCAAGTGCAGGACCCGGCATTTGGCTGTGTTAAACCTCATGCCATTGGACTCTGCCCAGCGGTCCAGCCTGTTCAGATCCCTTTGGAGCCTCCCTACCTTCCAGCAGATCCACACTTCCACCCAGCTTAGTGTCATCTGCAAACTTGCTAAGGGAACACTCGATGCCTTCATCCAGGTCATTGATGAAGACATTGAACAGGGCTGGACCTAGCACTGAGCCCTGGGGAACCCCACTTGAATGACCATATTGTTCTCTCCTTTCTTATGTTCAGTATATTTACACGTACCCCCCCCAAAAATGTTTCAGCAAAAACGTAAAATGTAGTATATTTTCATCTGTGAATGTACCTGATGAAAAATTAGTTTCCTCAGTAAACAGTAGTCTATAGGAATATGTCTTCCTCCTGAAATATGCCTTGAAGTTGTAGGTTAAAACCATCCCATCTCCATACGTGCTGTGGAAGTGTCAAAAATGCCTTCAAGCATTTATGTTAACCTGCACTGCAAATAAATTAGAGACACCATTTCACTCAGGTGCAAATGTTCATCACTCTTAAAATTGACGCTTAAACTCCTAAGTATTTTTCAAAGTATTGCGTTCAACTTGTACTTGGCCAGAGAGAGGAGCAAATTCCAGATGTGCTAACCCCCCTCCTTCACGGATGATATGGCGTTATTTAATTTACAAATAAAAAAAGAGATCATTAGATGAAAGTCTTAATTAACATAGAAATTAACAATGGATTTATCCGATATCTCACTACCAGGTGATTATTCAGTCTGTCAGGCTAAAGAACCGTGACTGGAGGTGTGTTACAAGCCAACTCCTGTAACAGGGTGATCATTGTCATCAGGAAAAACAGTCATCAACATAAGGGAAATGCAATCTTATGAATTCTCTTTTCATTTCATAAAACTAGATATGAAATTTTGAAAGGCTTTCTCAGGGTAGTTCTCATATTTTCTGATTTAGGCCAAGCTTGGAATCTCTTAACAACAGGCTTTTAATCCATTACTTGTAAACTTCCAATCCATTTTTTTTTTCCAAACAAAGCTGGTAATCCAGAAAATAGATTACTAAAACTTATTACTATTTTGCCTAATGGTTTATTTCAGATTTTTTTAATTACTTCACCACATCAAAAGAAAAAAAATGGTTTTCTTGTCTTGTATCCCTATGCTTATACACAGCCTGATTTCACAGGATGGGCCATTCTATTCCATTTTCAAAGGTGTAAAATGAGAATTTTACAGCCATACAAGTTCCAAAAAAGAGAGAGAATATGGATACCAGAGAAGAGGAAATACAATTTCCATAAAACCTCTAACATTTCCTTGGCAAAGAAAAGCTTGTACCCAAGATTTTGCTGAACTCAGTTCTCAAAATTTATAGAAAAATTTAATTATGTAGGAATGAAAAAAAAATTTATAAAAAAAGATAAGAGGAAACAAAGCTCTTTTTCCTAAGGTTTATTCCTACTTTTGTAATTATTCTTTCATTTGACATAAAATAAAAGCTATTTTATCCTACAGCTTTCTTTATGATTTAATTTCATAACTCCCGCCTCTATTTTAGATAATTTTCTTAGCCTGATCCTCTTTTCTCAGTAGAAAGAGTGTCGGAAGCTTAGAAGGATGAGTTCTGTTCAAGTTTATGTAGCTCACTTAAGCAAACAATTAATTTTTCTAGTAACTTTCAGAGGGCACTGACATTTTATAGGGTGGAAAATAAAGCACTTATTTTAGATTAACTCTCTAATTAGGAGGCTTAAACTAACAAACAAATTAGATGGTCTTTTTCCTCCACTGTCTTTTAATTTTGATCTTCATAGAATCATAGAATCATAGAATCACCAGATTGGAAGAGACCCACTGGATCATCGAGTCCAACCATTCCTATCAAACACTAAACTATGTCCCTCAGCATCTCGTCCACCGGTGCCTTAAACCCCTCCAGGGAAGGTGAATCAACCCCCTCCCTGGGCAGCCTGTTCCAGTGCCCAATGACCCTTTCTATGAAAAACTTCCTCCTAAACTTCCTCCATCTTTATGCTATGGAATATCTATACCAAGGTGTAGTTCTTCTAAACAAATATATTTATGAATCAAATCATTCAAGGGCCTCGATCCAACAGAACACTTGATGTGCTGAACTTCAAACACATGAGCCATAGCTCTGAAGTCAGTGGGATTATTTCTCTAAGTGCTTAAGCAGACTAGAGAGAGCACTTAAATGTCATTACTGTATACTACATTAACCATTTGAGAATATCTTAGAGTTTTACATTTTCTGCTATAAGAAGAGTTTTATTTTAAGTTGTTAAATGGTCTCTTCAGCTGAAAAGGTAGGGTTAAGAAGGCAATACCTCCTGTGCATACTGTATGACTTCTATTAAAATGATCTGAAGTACATGTATTTCCACTGACCTGTCTGCAAGCCTCTTGCTGAAAAATGTCACAATTAGCAGCAGACTCCCGCTGAGGGTTTGATTGCACAGTAAGGAACTAACTTTGCACCTCCGGAAGTTTGACTTTAACTGAAAATGTCCCTTTTGGTTTCAGTTTATTCCCCGCTGAGCATCTGTCCGTGTTACAACATCATCGCACAACTTGGCACGACGAACGCAGCGGTTCCTGTGGGAGGAAGCACAAAGAACAGAGAGGGCTGCAACCCAGATCAGCCCTTAGGCAGCAAAGAAAATTACATCATGATAGAGAGATTAATGCCCTGTATAAGAAATGAAAAAAAATGGCAAATAGGCAGACAGATGTCTAGAGACTAAGAGACAGAAAAAAGTTACCATGAATCTGGAGAATAATGCATGAAGGGGTTGCACCAGCCTGTGCCGAAGCATCTAATTCTGGGAGTTACTGATGCCCTTGCAAAGTGCTAGCACCCACACTTGTGGAAAAAAAAAGATTGCACAGCTGTAACCAGGTTGTCAGAGGGTGTTGATTTAAAGGAGGAATTTAAGGATTAAGTCTAGCAGTTCTTGTATTTTTGTAAATTACTCAGCACTGTTAGATGCTGTAAATTCCCATATGCACACTCTCAGTCTGCTGCAATCATGAAGTAACGCACCTTAACCTAGTCTGTAGTAAAAATGTCTTAAGATAAACCATTTTATCTCACATTTGAAATGGTCTAATACCATTGAGCTGTTACGGATCAGCTGAATCCTTTTAATTCACTGGGTTACACACACACACAGCTGCCACTTCGAGTTTTAGATTCCAAATAGCACTGATAACACTGAAACAGCCCAAATTCTCCAGATGCTCAATTACTCAGTGGCAAAGTCTCTTAGGTGTATCTGAGCATGTGCAGAAATGTTTGAGGGTCTCGTCTCTCATAGAAGCTTCTGGAAGTTAAGGGCTGTGTCAGGACAGAGCCCACTTCCTTGATCCTCGTTATTATAGACCTTACACATATTATTTATCTTACAGTTATTATAGGTGTTATAACATGTATCTTACAGCCTGCAAAGGAGAGTTTCTGCATGGAGATTTAGGCTGGATATTAGGAAAAGTTTTTTCACAGAAAGGGTCGTTGGGCACTGGAACAGGCTGTCCAGGGAGGCGGTTGATTCACCTTCCCTGGAGGTGTTTAAGGTGCAGGTGGACGAGGTGCTGAGGGACATGGTTTAGTGTTTGATAGGAATGGTCGGACTTGATGATCCAGTGGGTCTCTTCCAACCTGGTTATTCTATGATTCTATGATTCTATATCTTTCTAGCTCAAAAAGAGTGAACAGGCAGGCACTCACCAGAGCTGCCACATCCATCATCATCTATATTTCCATTTGTAAATTCAAGGGGAACAAGACCTATTTCTGCAGTCATGCATATTTATTTATTTGCTAAGTACCTGCTGTGGTGTAATCCTGGCAGATGTCAGCACGCACTCTCCATACAGTGTCCAAATTTTGGTGTCATCTCCATGGGACTGTTGTCAAAGGCAGCCCGCACCACTTCATAGGTAGAAAACCAAGTTTCATGGACATGAGCCTCTCACCCGGAGCCACAAATTATGTCTTGGCCTATTTTATTCACTGGTAAGACCAGAGCATCCTCCAGGCAAGCTGTGTAATACAGGTTTAAGTCCAAGCACACAGAAGAGGAATCTGAATTTGGGCCTGGCGCTTCCCAAAGAGATGTGACAGCTATTATCTCATAGTTAAGACTTTTCTCCTAGAAATGTGACTTGAAGTCGTTGGCTTTTCCTCCTGGCTCTGTCAGACGGCTTTCTGAATGTTGTTGTTGTCTGTGACTCTAACTCTTTCGTCCTGAACCCTGCTGGTGGTTTGGTTTGGGGAGTGAGGGGCTAACTCAGGAACTTCCATAGGTAATGAAAAGCCTGGAAGCTTCCTGCTGGCGCTAGGATCGTACCTTCTCTTGCCCTTGTCAGCGTCTTGAAGGATAAAAGCTGGATGTTCCCCATCACTGACATGTGCAAGAATTATAACCGGGTATAACCTGCCTGGCTGATGGCTTCATGAATAATTATGGCAGATACAGCAGAGATCCCTGCTTTGTTCTAGCCTGTTCTACCAGCTTCTCCTTGCCAGATTAAATTTTCCTACTAAAAAAATAGCATCCTTCAGTTCATTTAAAATATTTTCAGAGCAATTGGATTTTTCCTACATTAATTAGGACGTGTTTTGTTTTAGGAGCCTTACACAGAAAGAAGCCGGGGAATTATTTAGCTTAAGAGAAAATATTAGAACTTGTCAAGATCTTTGCTGCTGTTGTTGTTGTTGTCGTTGTACCGTGCTCTATTAATGCAGATGAGCAACAAATATGCTTCTATAAATTGAATCTGACTATGGCAGCCCCAAGAATAACCCAAGGCACAAAACTAGAGGAAAAAAAAAAGAAGAGCGAGACTGAAAATCTCTCTCATTATTTTACTATAAAAATCTTAATTAGTCCCAAAGGTTTTTGTTATAAAATTCAGGTAGGTAAGGCATAGAAACTTTTTGTCAAGCAGACTATGCAAAAAGTAGGACAGTGACACAAAAAGAGTTGCAAATGAAGCTAGACTTGTATTCTAACAAGTGAAATATTTATAAACCCACAGAGTTATCTGCCCATGGAACAGGTAGGGTAGTATAAATAAATTAAACTGGAGAAATTAATACGTTCCTTTAATTTAATTTATCCTTGAAAATTAATAGAATTCTACCCATCTTTGAGGCAAAATCTGCCCATATGTTTGCTTTGTCTGTGTTACAGGGGAAAGATTATTAGCTTCTTATAGTAGGGTGGCTGCAAATTAAATCTGGAAGTTTGCAATAATTTGAATATTATAGAGAAATTATCTTACCCTGTCTACATCAGCCTCCACAGCTAAGAATTTAAAACTAGGTTTATAATATATTTAGTTCCCTGAACTCATAGCTAATCTAAAAGTTCCAGTTCTAGAAATGTACAGAAAAAAGTCAGTAAATGCACTATAGCTTCTGGTACCTCACGACAAGGAATTAGTGCTTGAATATAACACATAGAATCATCGAATCACCAGGTTGGAAGAGACCCAACGGATCATTGAGTCCAACCATTGCTATCAAACACTAAACCATGTCCCTCAGGACCTCGTCTACTCGTGCCTTATGCAGAAACATATTTTGAATTCATGCATTATCTCTCGACTTGACCTCAGCTTACAATCTGTGATTAGGTTTTCATACAGAACTGTGCTTCACCCCAGATTTATATTTGGTGTATATATTGGAAAACAAAATGGCATTTTACTTGCTCAGATAGCAAAGACACCGTCTTGTTTTAAAACCAGTTTGGGAAGATGAAAACATTCTTGTTTCCTTTGTAGTGATTGAGTAATCAATTCTGACACACTAATCATACAATCTTCTTTTGATACCTAAAACTTTCATAGAATCATAGAACAACAAAGTTGGAAGACACCCATTGGATCATTGAGTCCAACCATCCCTATCAAAACACTAAATCATGTCCCTCAGCACCTCATCCACCTGTCCCTTAAACACCTCCAGGGAAGGTGACTCAACCCCCTCCCTGGGCAGCCTGTTCCAATGCCCAATGACCCTCTCCATGAAATTTTTTTCCTAATGTCTAGCCTAAATCTCCCCTGGTGGAGCTTGCGGCCATCCCCTCTTGTCCTGTCCCCTGTCACTTGGGAGAAGAGCCCAACTCCCTCCTCTCCACAACCTCCTTTCAGGTAGTTGTAGAGAGCAATGAGGTCTCCTCTCAGCCTCCTCTTCTCCAAGCTAAACAACCCCAACTCTCTCAGTTGATCCTCATAAGGTCTTTTTGCTCCATTACTTGAGTGTTTTGGGTATAAAATTAGTAGTTAATCTTACATGTTATTTCCTACAGGTTTGTCAAGACATTTGTTTTTGTGAATGGCAAAGGAGTAACCCCTATTGCCTTTTCAAATTCCACATGAGCTGAGAAGTGAGGTAGGTGTGATGTCAGGAAGATGTATGTGCACTGAGAGAAAAAAGAAAAACCACAGATGTGTCTATGAACCTTCAGTCCTGGGGCTAGGTGAGGTGCCAGTTATTCACCTAACTCCTTACTGCAAGTCTTGCCCTTAAAACCTAAGTCTTATTGATTTTTATGCATGTATGTGGGAGGGAACGATATAAAAATCTGATTAATGACTTTGTATTTTTGTAATCCAGTTATGTTGCACAGGGAAACAAGATGAACCTTATTTTAGATCATTAGATCATATTCTTTTCTCAGCTGGGGCCTTTAATCATTTCAAAAGGGACAGTGGAAGGAAACAAATAGCAGTAGGGAAAAAAAGGCAGTCTTTATTTATGGCAATGAAGACATCAAAATTGCTTTGCCCAGCTAGAATTCCAGAGATGCACAAGGATAGATCAGTAAAACAGCAGTTCCTGGTAGATTTCGATAGTAAAGAATGGACTTTTCCTCAGGCATTTTCTTCCCCATCAGCTCACACAGCATTTTCTGTTTATTCACTCTCCAGCATTCATTGATCAGTTACTCAGCTTACTTGGCATAAGGAAAGTAGTAGTTGGCCGGTGAAACCAAAAGCAGGCAAAATGTTTGTATTTAGTCTTTGTGCCCTTAAACCTGTGTGCATTGTATTTTATTTTCTGTAATCTACCAGATACCCTACAAGGGATAATCTCATGCTATTTGAAGTCAGAATTATTCATTAATGCAATTATACTGAGAGATTATTCTTTAAAAAAATCTAGACTCCAACAGTGCAGGGAATAATTATTTATTTATTGGTGTAGAAGCCAGAAAGTAGCCTTGGATAAACAAACACAAAGCAGAGACCTTTGGAACTGAGATAGTTGTGTTTGAACATATGTATATAGGATGTTATCTTCCAGATTTATCAGTCATTACTTTTGGAGTGTCACACAGTTATCAAATAAATTTTATTTATCTATATCCATTTACATAGACATAACTATAAGGACAATCTAAGAATGTTGTAACCCTGCTCCAAATAGCCAAAGGCTGATAATTTACATTGCATCAGCTGCTGCGGAAACACAAGTTAATGTAGAATGGATGGAATCCCTTTATTTCTCATTTGTAATTCTGCTCCTGTGTGACTTTACAGAGGGGAAGACAGCTCAGCCCTGAAGATCTTTGTAAAATATCTTAGGAGGAATATAATACAGCAATAAAGGAAAAAGGGAAAGCATTTCATAAATAATAGCACAAGCATAATATGTCTTAGATATTTACAAAAGGAATATTTTTAATATCTAGTTATTATAAAAGTTCCAAAAGGCTTGAGCTAGGGGAAGGCCAATTGCATAAAGCTTTCTCAACATTGTATTGAAAATGTGAAATATATCAAACTTTATTGTTGTCAGAAAATCAGACTGTAACTCCCAAGACCTTTATGAATGCGAAAATATTTTTGGAGTTTGACCAGCTGATATCTTTGAGAGCATAACTCAGTTACTTAAAATTTGATAATTGCCTGTGTCAGCCAAAATCCAACACCCAGAGTAAACCCCAAAAGCAGAAAAAAATGGAGAGTTACAATTAAATCTGTGTGGTCACTGGACTGATCAAGTTCTATACTTGCCAAAGGAGCCTAACAAACTGCAGCAACAGAGATATTAATCATAGAATCATAGAATCACCAGGTTGGAAGAGACCCATCAGATCATCGAGTCCAACCATTCCTATCAAACACTAACCCATGTCCCTCAGGAGATGTCATTACCTACAATAAATGAGAACCCCCTTCTGGACATGTCTGGACTGGGTAGTCTCAACAATGTACTTTTTTTTTGGTTGGTTGATTGTTGTTTTTTTTCGAATAATCTTTTGTTAACTATAAATAATTTTGAATTCTGGACCAAANCACTATATATATATATGTATATGTATATATATGCACACACACACACACATATATATAGGCATATATCTATATGTATATCAATGATAGGACAAAGGTGATTTTTTTTTTTCAGTTCAACTCTCTTAGCTTATTCTGACTGCTATTCCTGATAATTAAATCCTTGACACCTGCGCTTATACTTGAATATGTTACAAAGAAATAGAGTTTGGGATGAACTTTGCAGACTTCTGTAAGTTGTTATTTTTTTCCTGCTATATTACTTTTCTGTTACATGGATGTGTATATTAGTCTCTATTTACATCTCTATGATCTTATCTTCTGCTGAAGAATGTAGCACAGTTCTGCGGGTATTATATAACCATTTATCCATTATCAGACCTGGTTAAATCATTAGCTGGAACATTAAGTAAATTTTTCATACTTAAAGTTTATTAAGGAAGGTCAGCTCCACTGTACTTTAGGATCCAGGCAATTAATCCCATCTCATTTTGATAGATGTGAATCTTCTGCTTATCCTCACTCCTAGATGCAGGTGAAAGTGAAGCAGAACCTGTGCTACAGAGAAGCAAATAGACACATACACAACGCAGATACACACAGAACAGATACTTCTATAAAACACGAACACCACAAAAGATCCAGTTGTATTCTTACTTTCTGGCTAACTAGGTTTAATTTTCACTGGTGGAAGGCGTGCATGTCCTGCACTCACTTCACTTACGGTTAGACCACACACGCTTGAGGATGCCATTGGCTCTAGCTCAAATATGACTCTATGCAGACCTCAGACCCACATCCTCTTCATCCAGTTTTGGTTCTCAGCTTGGGCCTTTCCAGCATCTGTTTTTCTCCAACTAACTACCACAACTCAAAGTTTGCTAGCAGAATGTGCACACTGCCCAGTCACTTCCCAGTCACCACCCAGTGAGACCACATTCACACAGAAAATATTAACAGAAAGGAACAGAGTTCATCCACAAGGCAGTGCAGGGCTTGAAGAGACAAAAACACTGCTCAACCACTTGGCTATACGCCCCCTCAATTTCTCTTCCTCTCCATTTTTCTGTGTTTCTTTTTCCCTGATAGACCTTGATCCGTCACTGCCTCCACCCTTTCCCATCCCACATAAATAACCTGTCCCTGATCACTTTTTTTTCCCCAAAACAGCCCACTGGCTACATCAGTAACCAAATCGGATATTTCTAACATTATTACCTAGTTTATTTTGGTCTTATATGTTACTACTGATTGGTTATTTTGGCTCTACTGACCTTGCAAGAATGGTCCCCAGAAGGTTCTCAGAGCTCCCCTTCAATTATTTGTGAAGTTCAATCATTTATTGCATAATTCCCCCTTAATGATCGTGAAATTCGCCCATCCATCATTTCACTATCTGTAAATTTGTCAGATATTTCATCCTGCAATTTTGCATGTCAAGTTCAGCAGTTTCTTATCCTTATTTTGCTAAACTTCTGGATGGCAAGTACTGATCTACATGTATGTTTTAACAAAGTTTAAAATTTAGTTGCTGTTTCCAGAAAGCCCTTACCACAAATCTTACTCCCTACCTGCCCCTTTGATTTCATTTCTTGATAAGGATTCTTCTTTTAATTAAATGAAATAATTGAAATACTGATTTCCTTCTAGAGTGTTAGCATGTGCTATGTATGATTTCTAGAAAAAAAATGGCCCTCTCAACCACTCTAAGTCATTGAGCATCTGTTTTAAAGTAGGATAAGGATAACACAAAGTAAATATCTTAATTTTCTGATACAAATATTCAGACAATTAATTACTTCAAAAATACTCCCATTGGTTCCAAATCTGCCAAGCACTCACTTAAAATAAAACAGTGTATGTGTGCAGCCAAGCAATTTTATTTAAAAGTTTCTTTTCATACAACTGAACAACTTTATTCACTGATAAATTTCATCAGCTGTCTTCAAGATCCAAAAAGGCATGTGTAATATGTACATATTTGCTTTTTTCTTGACCAACAGCTTTGTTCATATTGGGTGGTAAACTGGTTGGATGGCCAGGCCCAGAGAGAGGTAGTAAATGGAGATAAATCCAGCTGGAGGCCAGTGACAAGTGGGGTTCCCCAAGGCTCAGTGCTGGGTCCAGTCCTGTTCAATGTCTTCATCAATGACCTGGATGAAGGCATTGAGTGCACACTTAGTAAGTTTGCAGACGACACTAAGCTGGGTGGAAGTGTGGATCTGCTGGAGGGNCCATCTGCTTGGAGAGACTAAGGGACCATTGCTAAAGGAACGTCCCAAGTAACAAGCAATAGGACAAGAGGAAATGCCCTCAAGTAGCACCAGGGGAGGTTAAGATCGGATATTAGGAAAAACTTCTTTACTGACAGAGTGGTGAAGCACTGATAGAGGCTGCCCAGGGCAGTGGTGAAGTCTCCATCACTGGAGGGGTTCAAAAACTGTAGACATGGCACTGCGGGATGTGCTTCAATATGCACGGTGGTGTTGGGCTTACAGATGGACTGAATGAGCTTAGAGCCTTAATTATTCTATGGTTCTATGCTCACAGGCTCAGAGTAAGCAGCACATCAGGGAGGTGGTTGATTCACCTTCCCTGGAGGTGTTTAAGGCACGGGTAGACGAGGTCCTGAGGGACATTGTTTAGTGTTTGATAGGAACGGTTGGACTCGATGATCCGATGGGTCTCTTCCAACCTGGTTATTCTATGATTCTATGATTCTATGATTAATATGAGAGACCACGGATGCTGCAATTCTCCCACATTGACCAGTGTTTATGGGCTCAGACCTGTCTAGTCAGTCAACATACCAGAATCTGTGCTACTGTAGATTTGATTTTATTAATTTGAAACAGGAGATAGACAATGGATCTTTAAAACACCTTCTTCTGTGGTTCAGTGCAGACTGGTATTCATAACTGTGAGTCAGACAAGATGCAGCTCAGCATATATCCTCTCTTCTACATGCAAAACAAACTGTGCATTAAATTGGGAAGCACAACTGAATTTCACAGTGGGAAGCATGCATTAGATTAAAATGATGCATAATCATAGGTGTAGGATACTGTGCTTAGGTGCATAAAATGTTTCAAGAGAATGAAGTGCTAGACACAGGTATTTAAAGAGCTGTTTATTTGCTTTATCATTTGCAAACAGGTGAACAAGGAAATAGAGACTGGCAATCTCCCTCAAATTAATTTTCAGCTGAGGGGTCTCTTGTATTAAGGTGATAAGCAACTTGTACTGAATTACTATATAGAAAGTTAACTATCTAGAGAACTTGTAAATCTAAGTTTATCTAGAAAAAGATAAAAAAACAGTATTTACAAAGTGAATAGAGATAAGAAATGTGTGAGTGTTATAAGTCAGATAAGTTAACCATCTAATGTAAGGCACTGCAGAAACCTTTTAATTTAACTCTAGATCAATGCTTGAAATGTGGTATTTTCCTTTACTTGCTTGGCAAAGTTTTCTTGTTGCAAGATATAAAAGTGTTCTCTTTACTAGTTATTGTTATTTAATTTGTTTTATAAAGATTACTTTTTCCCCCTTAAATCTGGCAAAAATGGGCAAATAGTTGTTTGACTTTACAGAAAATTTTAATTACTAATTTTCAAAAGATAGGTTTAGCTGAAAGGGATTTTTTTAGTATTAAAAAACCTTATGTGAAATTCTTCTACCTGACTGCTGTCACATCTGATCTTCTCCCCCCCCAGCCCTCTTTGTTTATATTTTATGGGATAGATGAAAATATCAAGAGATTTGAGATAATGGAGCTTGTAGAATAGATGAAGACTGTAGAACAGTGGTTGGAGTGCATATTCCTGAATGCTGATGTCCTCAAATGCTGAACTTCCCTTTGCCTGAGTGATGTGCTGCTCCTAAACAGAAACATTTTCATTACAGTAGGTGAAGATTACTGTTTTGTTTTAAAAAAACTCTTGTTGTTCCCTTCCTTGGTACTTACCTTTCAAATTACTTCATACTTTTTTTCTCCTGAACAAGTCCTGTTGCCTTCTGCAGAAGTTTTCTGTTTCCTCACATGCAATTAAACATCTTTCCTTTCAGGAACAATCATGGAAAGCAGCTAAATTTATCTGCATACCTTGAAAATCTACTGAGAGCAAATGTAAAGCATACACTTAAACGAATCAGTAGGATAAAAAGGTCCTTTACCTTGTCTGGGTATCTTATTCAGGCTGATTCTTTAGGCTGAGTCTTTAATTTCCACTCCTGCTGTAAGCCACATGTCGGGACTTTGCTAAGTGGGTGGAAATCACAGGGAGACAAATAAGAAAAGGAACTGAATAAAGAAGGAAACTACAATTACTGTAACAAGGACAATGAGTAGTTCAAAAGTTGAGCTTCTGTTAGTTCAATGGCTTCTTTTTATCTTATTGACCATAGTCTGATTGGTGTATTCTGTAGGAGCCACAAAACAATTCAAAGTTTCTGTAGAGTAAGTGAACAATCTGCTTATTTAAATCCATGTGTCTCCTAAATCTTTCCATTTTTCCATCCCTGACTTTTCCAGTATTATTACTAAATACTTAAATATCTTTTTTTTTGGTATTGTAAAAATTGCTGTATTCTTACATTCACTTGGATATTGTAATATATTTACAACAATTTGCTATAATATTCACATTTAGCAAAATACTGAAATCAACTGGTCTGCAATGGATCAGACTCTGCTGATCTGAAACAAAGAACAGCGTGAGTTATAGGGCTCATTTTAGTGTCTGTCACACAGACACACACGTAAACACAAAAGTTATCCTAACTGAATGGGTTCCCATAACTGTCTCAGAGGTTGTATTTTATAGTCATTATACTTCTGAAATGAAAGCAGAAAATAGTATTTAAACTAACACCACAGCTAAAAAAATATAGGGCTCAACATACATGTAGGATTATGCCCGTTAAAAGAAGATATGACACTCCTGCACAGAGTTTTATGCTATTAAAATGAGAGAAAGAACTTCAGAAGCGATATTTTTAACACAGTTGTTGCAGAAGATATCACTGCATTAATTTGCACTTTAAGCTACTTGCTCCTCTGCAGCCATCATGTCTGAAAGAGAGAGTGCGGCAGTATTGTAGATTTTACCTTTCTGTGCCCTATTTTTATTTATATTCGGTCTACAACTATGTGACAGCCCTTAATAAAATTCATGTAAAGATTTAATAGTCAGCTCTTTCAAAAGTCTGAACTCTGTACATGAGATGAAGGTGGTCAGAGATGTATTTTTCAGATGTCACATCCTGGGGAAAAAACCAAACCTAGTGCAGCTCCAAATTATGTTGCTGTAGCAATGAATTCCTCCATATGTCCTGAACCTCGCACAAACTTTGTAAGTGACAATCTGCCATTATTTATCTTATGGGAGTCCCAGGGCACCGCTGACAGGTGGGGTTTGTTGGAAACTTCATCCTGAAGATTGCAGAGAAGGTTTGAAGCTACAGGTTTATTTCAGGTAATGCTGAATACTCTGACATTAGGTATAACACCTGACGTTTTCTTTCCTGCTAGTGTTGCCTAACACTTGAATTTGCAATACAATATATTTTCTTCTCTGTTTCTTTCTCATATTTATATCCTTAATTTACTGAAGTCCAAGCCAGAGAGGAAATTTAACATAAAAGAGAGGGCTTTGGGGTTTTCAGAATCTTGATATAGGCCAAAGAAAAATTAACTGAAACTATAAAGATAACAAACCTTTCAATTTTTTAGACAAATAACAATTTAGTCATTTGCAGAGAAAAGATATGTATTAGAATATTTTGTAATATTTCTATGCAAATCAGAGAAAGTTTGTATTTCACTTTGTTGTTGATTTTTTTATATGCTATTATCCATCAACCAAACAGAAACGTAATGGGAAATAGTCTATGTTCATAAAAAGATTTTTGAGTTTCTGTGAACAAGGAAAAGAGTCTTCAGATAGATATAGAAGTATATAATATTTATTCATATATAAATTTGCCTATGTATGTGTGAGTAGAAACTTATATTTATTGCCAAAGAGATTTTTTCCCTCATTTTTTGCAAAGCTTTTTGTGCCTCATCCAACCAACTTTTTCATATTAAAAAGAGAATCTACAAGAAGAGTCAAATTACAGTGAGTGAAGTTGGACTACAGTAACATGAAAAAAAAATCTAATTCCTGATTGCCTAGATGGTAGAGACTGAAGGACTAGAAACGAATAAAACAATAATAATGCTGTCTAATAATGTCTGTCTAATAATCCAGTTGTCATATACAGAGCATATAACCTCATTGCTCTCTACAACTACCTGAAAGGAGGTTGTGGAGAGGAGGGAGCTGGGCTCTTCTTCCAAGTGACAGGGGACAGGACGAGGGGGAATGGCCTCAAGCTCTGCCAGGGGAGATTTAGGCTAGAGATTAGGAGGAAGTTTTTTACGGAAAGGGTCATTAGGCATTGGAATAGGCTGCCCAGAGAGGTGGTTGATTCACCTTCCCTGGAGGGGTTTAAAGGACGGGTGGACGAGGTGCTGAGGAACTTGATTTAGTGATTGATGGGAATGGTTGGACTCGATGATCCGATGGGTCTCTTCCAACCTGGTGATTCTATGATTCTATATACAGAGGTCTTTGAAAATTGAGTTAGTGTTACTTGTCCTCAAAGTTAAAAAGGTGAGAAAGAGACATGGACAATGTGTGACATGTTGGAAGAACCAAATTGGAATATTCTCTATCTTTCTTAATTCACCTGCAACTTCCATCACTACTTACCACGCTTCAGTGAGAGAGGGTTGAAGGCCGAGAGGGAAAACAATGTCTTCTTTTGTTTCACTTGGATCAGTGCTGTTAAAATTGCTTCTAGCTCGCTGTTTTGGCTGTTTTCAATGCCTCGTGTCTTTAGACACAAGGATTAGCCTTTTCTTGAAAGTTCTTTCTGAGTCTATGAAAAAGTATATAAATGAATGAACCACCACAACATTACGTTCTGTTATTCTTTGCCCTTTACTACATACAAAAAAAAAGTCTCATAAATAAGTTACAGAGTGCAATCCTCATCAACACAGCCTCCAGCACTTCTCATTCAGAGTTTCACTTATCAAAGGGCACTCTAAAATGATGCCTGGACTGAGGTCATGGTCCAGGGGAGAAGAGATTTTCTTCGCACAGGCAGACAATAAAATTGTTCTCTAGTTTCTGATTCAGTGAGAAAAATACATTAAGTTATGTAGTTATTTCCATACTCTGAAAATCTATGATAAGAAATCTGATTTTGACAGGTGATAGCTTTTTTCCTGTGACTAAGTAAGATATTTGTGAAGATAGCAATTGTTGATTTGTACCTTTTCCATGTACGTGTTAGAATAGAATAAAACAGAATATCAGGTTCTTATCAAACGTAAATCAGTGTAACTACACCGATATGCATCAACTTTCCATAACTTTATTCAAAGTAGAGCTGTTAGTAAATATCTTTCTCCTCATAAAATTCTGTAGGCATACATACATACATATTTCTGTACAAAACTTGTTATTTATTTCCATTTAGCGCAAACTGATATTTTCTGGTTTTGAAAGCTTTATGGTGGCAATTACATCCAACTACTCCTCAAAATATCTCAGGCGAAATCACCCTTGTGTATTCATGAAGAGGTAAATGTTCATGGTTTATACTGCTTATTGCTCTGATTATCCTTCTTCTATTTCTTTCTTTAGAGTTTGGCAAGTGCTAACAGACACACAGATGTGAATGAACAAAAAAATAATAAATCTAAGTTGATGCAAGATTCCTCTGGATTGGCTTAAGTTTTATTAAGACCTAAGAGCTGGGAGGCAGTGCTTTCTCAATTTTGCTGAAGACTTTCAGTCCAAAATTATCAACTAATTTTCCTTCATCAGGTGGAATCCATTAGTTTTATCATATAAGAAATAAATAACGTATTATTCACATACGCTATTATCTATTTATGCCTATTATACATTAAGCAGTGATGTTAGCATTGTCACTCATTCTGAAGACATGTTGCAGTTTGTTAATGGACTTGAGTATAGTGCCTGATTATAATTCTAAAAAAAGTCTTAATTGTTTCAGTGCTCTCTTTTATGAGACAGTAAAGAAATGTCTGGTTTCATTCTGAAGAAAGAAATGAGTGCAGATGGTCAGTTGAAATTTGTCTTAATTTAGCCCTTAGCCAGTGACTAGACAGCACCCAGCTGCCTTCTCACTCCTTTCTGGGAGAGGAGAGTCAGAAAAGGAAAGGAAAACTCATGGGTTGAAATCAGTACAGTTGAAATACAACAATAAAAAAAGAGAGAAGAATGGCAATGCTGCTACTACTACTAATGCTACTAATAATAAAATACACAAAATGATACTAAGCCCATCCCAGGCAGTGGTTGTGGAATGTGTGCTCTAAGTAGTGGTAGCCTGGTGGAGGACACAGAAAGCACATCATGTGAAATATTTCTATTAGCCAGTTTGAATCAACTGTCTTGGCTCTAATCCTCCTGCATTTACTCACTCATAAAACATGAGAATATTTGACTTCCTAGCAACAATCCAAAACATCAGTATATTTCAGCATCCTTCTCATACTGAAATCTACAGAACAGCAGCTGCTGGGAAGTAAAAATAGTAAAAGTCTCAGTTAAATGTAAACATTACCTAGCAACAAACTAAGACAATATCTGTTACCAACATTATTTCTTAAACTGGATCCAAAATGCAATGGCTACTGTGAAGAAAATTGAATCTATCCCAACCAAAGCCAGGACAAAGTTATAGATGAGATTCTGGATGTTCCTCTACTAATCTGAGGCATTAAGGCAGACAAACCAAGATGAATGGTCACTGTTAATACCTCTTACAGTCTCACTCAGAGAGAGTCTTTAGAGGGTGATCCAGGTCCTAGATAGACTGAACTCTTCTCTTTACTAACTCATATTTTCCTTTGGACCATAAGAGGAAATCTATGCTGAAGGATATCTAACAGGTTAACTATCAGGTAAGCATCAATACATGAGGAAGAGTGAACCAGAACTTCTATTCTGAATTTTCCATGAAGAATTTAGTTTCTGGAAAAAGGAATGCGCCTTCTAAGCCAGCAGTGATTACAAATGTGTGCAGAATTTCACAGATCCATCTTCATCTCTAATGACGAGGTGACCCTGCTGCTTTACTTACAAAGATAACTTGTAAAATTGTTTTCCACTGCTACATGCAGCATCTCCCCACAGCAAGCCGTCCCCTTTGTATTTTGTAAGTTCTTCTTATTTTTTTACTGAATGTAGTTTTAGCAACTAAATCACAAAGTTTAAGGGCGCGGCAGCATTATGCAGCCCGCTGTAGTCTGCTTTTCTTTCCTAGGGCGTTCATCAATTTCGTTGCAGAATTCCAGTCTGGCTGCTCAGTTAAAACTTGTTCTTCATGTTGTGCTGTTACCAGTTTCAGTCTTTTCTGCTCCCCTGGGCTGATGATTTGCATATGGTTGACAGTTTATTTATGTGTTCCTTGTGGGTTTTTTTTGTATAGTGTTAGGGCTCAAGTCTGTTTGGAAGAATTTGTACACAAGCAGAATTAGTTAGCATCCAACTCTGAATCTAATAATTAGAGATGAATGACTACACAAGTATCCATGCTCACCTCAGGCTTTCTGAACCAGCAGAATAATTAACCAGGCACCTCAGGCATGCTTGCCTTAAGAAGAAGACATCTCCAGAAACATAATGCTACAGTTCTGTGAGGCATCAAGGCTGTTTTCCTTACCTGAAAAATACATGAACGTATTCCCTCTTCGCTTTGACTGACACTCAGTTTCTATTTAATTGCTTCCTTTTCTCTTAGATCTTAATCATTTGCATCACAGCCTACAGAGAAAAAGATCGAAGATCAAGGGGTAACAAGTTATGAGATGGGTTTCTTAGCTGACCCATTGTCGTATAGAGAGACAAATGTAAAATCTGTGACCTGTGGGGGTTTGTCTGCCCCTTAGCAGTAGAAATGCTGGGACAGTGATAAGAAAAGGGGTTATGGGCTTTAACTGTTTCATGAATAAGCAGAGTCTTCATCAGTCAGCAGAGCACTTTTTGAAGACATTGGGTTGACTAAAGGAGCTCAGTAACTTACTTAGGAATCACTCTTTATCGTGCATTTTTATTCTTATATCAGGACAGAATGAAAAAGAGGAATATTATGAGTGAGAAATAACTACCTTCCAGTACTTGAAGAGTTCTACAGGAAAGCTGGGGGAGGGGTTTTCATGAAGGATAGAACTAGGGGGAATGGCTATAAATTGAAAAGTGAAAGATTTAGACTAGACATAAGGAGGAAATTCTTCAGGCTGAGGGTGGTGAGGCCCTGGCACAGGTTGCCCAGGGGAGCTGTGGCTGCCCCATCCCTGGAGGTGTTCAAGGCCAGAGAGGAATGTNTAGTATTATTAATAATAATAGCTATCACGTGATAATCAGTACAAAGCAAGTGGGATAGGGGAAGCTGCACAGTACAGCATGTGTTGTCTGTGAACTGTCCACGCTGCGTATATCAATTCTTTCTCAGCAATATGATATAGTTGGCTCATCCGTTCAGAGAAGGTAAACAGGGCTATTTAATCTCTTCCCTATTGTGCAATGCTGCCAGAGTGTTTTCATCAACNGGAATGTAAGTTATTAAGGAGATTCAGGTATATCTTTGAAATCTCTTTAGTCTCATATTTATGGAATTTCTTTCCTTACTCTTAGCAGACCACAACTCCTGTCTTATTTTTTCCCAATTAAAACAAATGTTAACAACAGTTTGACACAAGGTTCTGAAGCTGAGAGCCTCAGGAGAGTTTGACACTGTTCAGAAGCTGTCCATATACACTCAGAAACATTCCTTGTTTAATTATCATAGAATCATAGAATCACCAGGTTGGAAGAGACCCACCGGATCATCGACTCCAACCATTCCTATCAAACACTAAACCATGTGCCCCAGCACCTCGTCCACCTGTACCTTAAACACCTCCAGGGAAGGTGACTCAACCCCCTCCCTGGGCAGCCTCTGCCAGTGCCCAATGATCCTTTCTGTGAAAATTTTTTTCCTGATGTCAAGCCTAACTTGCTCAAATCCTACCTGTTCAAGTCCTGACATTTCCACACCGACGGCTGCTACCCAAGAAGTGTAAAGTGTTTGTAACTCTTGCCTTGAAGTTTCATCAACAGCTGATTCCCTGTCTTTGAAAGGACTGAAACATGTATAGATCAACATTAGACATTTAGGACCAGATACGCAGCAGAGATAAATTGGCATAGTTCCATTATCACTGTTGAATAGACCTGAAACTGTAGAGATCATTGATAGGCAAGGAAGTAACAGAGAGATGAAAATGTCATTATTGCACTCGCAGTTGAATATCAGGCTGGTAGTTACTGCAAGAAATCAGCTTGTAAACAGTTTTCATTGCTAATTGCTTGCGTCTTTGAGGCTGTTTGTTAGTAAAGTAATATTTTGTTATCGTTTAATAAATTAAAATTTTAGAAAATAAATGTTTTAAGAATAGAATAAGTTTTTAAAAGAAAGTAAGCCTATGAAATGCTTAAAACCACTGATTTTTGGTTTATTTAGATAGAAGTCAGAAAATGAAGTCTTATCTCTTAATAATAATAGTATTATTAATAATAATAGCTATCACGTGATAATCAGTACAAAGCAAGTGGCATAGGGGTAGCTGCACAGTACAGCATGTGTTGTCTGTGAACTGTCTGTGCTGGGTATCAATCGTTTCTCACCAATATGATATAGTCGGCTCATCCAATCAGAGAAGGAAAACAGGGCTATTTCATCTCTTCCCTATTGTTCAGTGCTGCCAGAGTGTTTTCATCAACATATGGTTCTTGTAGGCCAGAAAATATAACGCTCGTGTAGCTACGTTCCCTGGCACTGTAACTCTCATTCAGAATGGGCTTGAATGGGTTTGCTCCAGCCTGTAGCTGGTTCTTCGTAATTTTAAAAGTTCTGGGGTAAAACCTGGATACTCTTACAGTCATTCTCCTTACTCTGATACTAAACACATCCAGAGAAAGGAGAACTATAGCACAACACCAGATACTTGTCATGAGGCAGTTCAACCTCATAATGTGCTCACCACATTTGCCACATATATATTTCAACACTGTATTCATAGAATCTTAGAGGAATGTAATTTTTAAAATATTATTAAATGGTATTATTTGGAGATTTTTTCTTAAAGTAAGTGAAGGAAAATATAGGTCATCCTGGATTAAGAAATCACGCTTTTGAAGTTCTAATCCCCTCTCTAGCACTACACTCAACATAAATTTAGTTTTGACGTTATGAGCAGCATGATGTGTTTTTAAATGATGAATGAGTAATGAGAAACGATCCTGATCGCCAAGAACATCATTTCAGCAAGCCATATCAATTATTAGAAGAGATTATTTCAACTTTCTACAATGCAGCACTTTGCAGGTTTCAGTGTGCGTTTGTAAGTCACCTTCTGTAGCAGCTGAGCATAACAAATGACAATAAGACCATCATACTTTCACTCCATATGGGCATAATGTAACAAAAGCATATTCATTAATTTCAACATTTCCCTTAGAGTAGAGTTTCTGACGGGGGTGCAAGAGAAAAGCTATTTTTTTCTCTTGAGTATGACCAATAGCTTTTGGCTAGGGATCTGAAATAAGCGGTAGAAGGCTCGGGTGATTTGGTTCTGCTGAGCGCTTGCTGTAGGGAAGGTGCAACCCCATAACAGAAGATGCAACATCTGCAAGAGGAAGGTTATAGGGTTTAGACTAAGTTGTCTTACTTGAGCATTACTCTGCAACACGGGACAATGCTGGAGAAGGGATATTGGCATGTCCTTGGCACAACCATGAAAATAACCTTGAGTGTAACTTGCATGTCTTGCTTTGAAGTTTAGAAGGTTGTGCTTCATCCCATGGGAAGTTTGAGGTTGTTCTGAAACCACAGGGTTTTTTTGTAGTTGGATTACATAACGTCCATCTAGGTGGCATCCTTGCAGATTATTATGAAGACTCTCTGTGTGTGTATGCATTTAGAAGAGCCAAAGTATTTAAGTGTTTCCTCTATTTGCTAATTTAAGTAAGAATTTAGGCTTCTTTGGGATGCGGTTTCCAGTTAATTTTAGAACTCAGTTGCTTCAAGCACCTTCTAACTTCAAGAAAAACAATCACTACAGCACAGAGATCCTATCAATCATTGCAAGGTTTGCATGCTTATTTAGCTAGCTTGTAATTAAAGGCAGCTAAAAATATCATGCATGAATGGCAAGTTTCTACTTTTTTATTTAGTTCATCTCCTTCAGAGAGAAGACACGAGTCCCATCAATCACACAGTTGGTAACTGAAGTCATTATCACTAAAATTAAGGCAATTATATACAAATGAATATTAATGAATCTTCCAGTCAAAATCCGGGTCAGTTTCCAAGAATTTTAATAAAAATATAAAGAACTCCTCTTTTCCATTTAATCTTTTGTCAAATAATCAGTACCAGAAAGGACACAATTTTTGTTTCAGACTAGCATCTGAGGTTTTAATGAAATTAATAATAGTATTTTTCCAGGATGGTGTAAAGTGATGTGTTAATTAACATTGTTCTCACAAAAAGTGACACAATGTTACACTAACTTAACTTTGAAGTTGTCATTTTCAGTTACCATTTGGTCTATCATAAGAAGAAAACTGATTGTCAGTGTGTTATACGTAACCTGATGAGTGAAACAAGGCTGCGTTGTTTCAAGGTCTAAAAAAATTGTATGATCTGAACTCTCACAGACCAATATCTGTGTTCCCCTCAGGAAAGATCATCAGGCAGTGTTGTCCCCTCCTGTTTGACTCAAATCAAGTTTAGTTACCGATAAGGTTAGAAAAAGGCAAAAGACAATCAGTCAGAGTAGGTTTCTTGGAATTGTGCTTTGCTCCGTGTCTTCAGAAGCGATCTCAATAGCTTTATGGTAGGTGGTGGCAACAGTTGATTGCACACAGGTAGACAACACAACAATAGATGCAACTACAGCTCATAAAGAAGTAGAAGGTGAGGCATTTCTCATAGCTATGATCTGACTCATCGACCAATGGCTTTAGATAACCTTTCCTATTGTTACTATCAGCTCTTCATTTTGACAGTACACTAAAAAAGAAACTTAATTTCACTGGTGTGTACTGGTGACATGGCAATGAAGGTGTGCATTTCACTCCATCTCTCCTTAGCACAATTATAAATTGAGGGAATTAATCACTTGTCATTGAAATGCAGCCACTTCTCATGTGTATGTTCAAAAAGAGGGGGGAAAAAAATGACCTCTGTATCTTTTACAACACATTTACTCTTTTGTGTGACTTCATGGGCGGATGGAGTCCTTGCTATAATGACGTATCCTTGAATAAATAGGATCAGGTTCATACTCTTTATTAGGATAAGTATAGGGGGAAATTAAGTAGGCAGAATACAATCACTCAGGCTGATGTTTTGTTAAATACAGGAGTGAATAGAATAAATCTTTAGATTGTAAATCAACAATCCTTAGGTATTCAGAAATTCCCTTAGCCTTACCCTTAGTGATAATCAGGAGCATATTGCAAGGAAACAAGAATTGTGTATCTACAGAGAACTCATGTTTCACATTTAATCTTCAAATTAGCAGAACTATCAAGAAAGCCACTCTACCTTAATTCTGAAGTGTGCAAAATGGAGATGGATTTGAGTGTTAACATGTGTGGGTTATTTTTTTTTTCCCCATGCTGGTTAAAGTAGAAGAGTTCTTCGTCTCAAGTCTAACGTTACTATGTCTAAAACTATTTCAATTGATTAAATAAAATCCACAGACTGGGAAAAACTGTATTGATTTTAAGTTTCTAAAGTCCCAAGAACAATTGCCAGTGACCCATGTGTGTTTATAGCCCGTGAAAACACTAAATGGGCAAACATTTTCTTTCATTAAACCCGATAACAAAATAAATTGTAGATAGACGTTTTGTTTCATAATAATTGATTGTCTTATTCAGTGAAAGAAGTGCTTTTCAGAAATAACAGCTGCTCATAGTCCCAAGTATTCCCAGTTCAAATATCCATTCCCCCCATCCGCACCTCCCTGCGCAATGGAAACAAAACTTTACCTCGAAGAGAAGTACTTATAAATATTGCATATGACTCAGTCCTGCTGAGGAACGTGAGAAAGAAACACATTAAAAAGCTAGAGGGATAGGTAAGCAGCAGTAGGAGGAAACAATAATTTTAGAGTAAGTCTGATATTCTAGTTTCACAGGTATTTATTTTGGCAGCAATGTTTGCTCGTACATCCCCTAAACCTCACTGATTATCACTGTCTCATCTCACTCCCTCAGACAAACCAGTGAGATCAGTGTTGTGTCACGCTGTGAATAATATCAGAGAAGCTAATTCAGGTTAAAAAAACTCACGGCTTTTTGTTGTTGGGGTTTGGGGTCTTCTGGTATTGGGAAAAGTGACTGTAAATGCTTAAACTTGGTCTGGGGTTTCTGTGAGTCTTTATATTATAGCAACAAGGATGTTAGTGTTTCAATTACATAGTTTAATGGTCACTTCAGATCATGGTAATTGAAATACAGTCATGAAATGTTCATAGTCCCGTGACAGTTTTCTTGGAGTCAAAATCTTTTTCCAGTCATGATTTAAACAGAAAAAAAAATCCCAAAAATATCCTGCAAATCTCAATTAACTCAATAGAATTATTATTATTGTTTCCATCATAAGTGATTTCATTTTGACTACATACATATATTTAATTTCAGCTTTTGAAAATACTCAACATATTGTACTGCTAAGTAAAACTCAAAAATGAAATAAAAATGCCTTCCACTTCAAAATCTCAGCAGGAAGAAGGTAGGCAGCTCCAAAATAAGCACTTCAACCTTACTCTTTAAAATAGGAGAGTTCTTAAAACTGACATTTACTTATAAACTATTTTTTTTTTATATACTGTAGTTCCACCCACCTGTAGCTGCTGTGTTCTTGCGTTTAATAAAATTGCTGTGGGTTTGTGACCGTGGTTATTTTTGAGAAGTATAGTCACATCTAGTGAAGTATTTGGCTTGTGGCAAGGATGACAACAAAACAAGGCTTCTCTTGTCAAGGAGCCTCGCATTCGCTGTGGGCAAAGGTCAGGGACACAGAGAATTAGCGGTTACAAATTGACATGCGACTACTTGTACCTCTTTGATAATTTCCTTGTATTTGCCCTCTGTGTCTCCTGGTGATCAGATCATATTTCCATAACAGCGGTATTGGTAATGACTGTTGGGAATGACATCCTGAACTACTGAATTCCAGCTTTGTTAAGGTCAATGGCTACATGGAATTATCCTTTCAGAAACCCTTTTTCTTCATCTTAAAGTCTTTGGTCTGCTACTGTGTTTTTAGAAATATTTTTTTTTCTGCTTCTGAGGCTGCATTTCTTCCTGTCTGATTTGCATCATTTTTTACTCAAATATTTCTTTCTCCTAAGCGTTTCCTTCTTTCTCTGTCTTTTCAAATAAAGCAAATCTTTTCTCAGACTCCACCCTCAATAAGCTAGGCAAAATAAATTAATTTATTTTTCCTCATAAAGGAGCCTCTTTAAAGACCTATTGGACCATCAGTGCATGATTTCAGACCTATTTCATCTTTCCTGTGTGTGCACTGAGACATATGGTCTCAGCAATACTACTTGTGCAATCCTACTACTGCTAGATGTACTTCCTCAAATGTAGCCTAAGAGATCATTTGATCTTTCCAAAGATGCATGACACTAACGACCTACATTCACCCTATCCCCCCAAAAGCCTTTGTTCTTCTCTCTGACCTCTAATGGGTGAGTATCTAAAAAGTGCAGGGATTATTTTTCCTTAAAATACCCAAAAGGTATTTACTTTGTAATTTTACTCTCTTTCTGTTTCTACTACTGCATTTTTCATAGCTTTCCTGCTCCTGTTAGAAGGCATTCTGTGTATTTAGTTCATCTCCTCTGCGCTGCCTCTTGACTCCCTGACAGTCCTATTACCAATGTGCAAAATTCACAAATCCAAATAATGCTTAAAAAAAAATAAATCAACAGCCAATTCTGACTGACCATTTTTGTCAGCATCACTAAAATACTTTATGGTACTTTAATATTTCTCTGAGTTTTAGACATCAGATCTAGTTCCAGCAAGCTTGCCAGTGTTGTATATAGAAGCAAGATCCCCACTGTTCTTCTTTTACTGGAAGTTACCCTTGATATTAGTCCTTTTGTTTTCTCCTTTCTGCTTCAACTTCACATCTCCTGCCCCTAATTGGCTTCTGTTCCCTCAGCAATGATGAAGAGACACTATAATGGGACAAATTTACTGCACGAACCACCTCTTGGGAGCCCATGACAGCGCTGATCCGCATTATTATTTCCCAGGTATCACAGCAGAGGAAGGTACAAGGTGCCGATGTGAATTCTTTGTGTCCTTTCATTTAGTTGCAGTGTTCTTTCTGGTTGCGTTTCAGTGATAGGCACAGAGCTCCCTCTACACGTTTTGTCAATCAGATAAAACTCTTTTGGATCCTGCTAGATGCTGCTAGATGAAAGGTACTAGACAAACATAAGTCATTATCATTAACTGCTACAGCTCTCAACTACAGCTAAGAACCAAGAAACTAAACCAAGCTGTTAGGGACCATCTTAGTATTGATAAAAGAAAACAGTTGACATTTGCTGCTGGCAGTTTTACTTAGAGATATGTGTCTGCTACTCTGAGAAAGATATCATCAGCTGTGTGAAGTCTGAGAGATCTCAAAGGAAGCAGAGAGAAGAAAGGCCTGTAAAGGACTGAGGTATTTTTATTTCGTGCTTAGAAAGGGAGAGAGCTTCTAAAACACTGAAACAACTAATGGGACTTACTGGCAGATGCTGGTAAAGGAACTGCAGGAAAATTTGATCTTCCCTGTTACAAGTCATGACCTTGAATGTTACAGCTTCTGCATGAGCAACAGCACAGCTGTAAACAGAAGTGCTTCAGATGCAGTTCTGGCATGGCATCCAGCACAGAAAGGAACAGATATGGGAATGCTTGAGGAAAGATCTAATTTGTCCGTGTTGTATCTCTTTAGAAAACACTGGACTTGAACCACAGGTGAACATGACTTTCATTCTTTAAAATATGTCAGTTACAACATGATATCAGTAAATGAAAATTGTTAAAGTATTTGACTTGTTTAGGAGAAAATATATAATTTTCCACTTGTATAGGAGAAAATATGTAATTAAGCATTTGGGGAGAGAACGCTATGTATTTGCTCTATACCTGTGTAACAAAGCTGCCTTCTCATGTTCTCTGTTTTCCTAATGTTCCATTAGAATAATAGAATCATAGAACAACCAGGTTGGAAGAGACTCACCGGATCATTGAGTCCAACCATTCCCATCAATCACTAACCCATGTCCCTCAGCACCTCGTCCACCCGTGCCTTAAACACCTCCAGGGAAGGTGAATCAACCACCTCCCTGGGTAGCCTGTTCCAATAATTTTAATTGTTGGAGGGGTTCACATAATTTCACTTTGGAACTCCCAGGGAAGATTTTTGGTTGCACCTCTAGACAGTTCCAAGCCAGCCAAAGGAGCACAGGTTTAGAGATGGGATGGATGTACCTTTGAATTCTACTTACATATAAATCACCTTAAGCCACAGTTTTGTTCTGAGTTTGATGGTCTGTCGTATAAAGGCTGTTATTCTACATTCCTCACTGCAGTCCCAGAAGTCCTCTGGATTAAACATTACACATCTTTCAGGTATTCTTCCAGTTTCTATGCCAAAGATGCCCTAGCAGTTGAAGTAAAGAGAAGGATTTTGCCTCAGTCATGCTTCTAATCATCATCAGCTCCACAAGTATTGAGGTAACAAATCCCTGGTAAAATAACTTTATTTGATGTTGTTTGGGCTGTTTTGTTTTTTTTCTGTTCACGACAAAGCTTTGTGTCGCTAGAGAGGTGCAGTAAATGACCTCAAAAACGATGTGTCCATTTTCCATATACAAAGCTTCACATGCAGGATTAAATTAGGTTTTACCTGGACTGATTCTGCTCAGTTTAGATTCCAAACTTTAAGCTAAATAAAATGGACAGAGCTGCAGCTCAGGAAATTATTAATCCACTCCTCCCAGTTTCATGTCATTAGCGAACTTCCTGAGGGTACTCTCTGCCCTGGCATGACCCTTGGTGAAACTGAAAGCTGAATACTGCTGCTGAATTTCTTGTCCTTCATAGAATCATAGAATAAGCAGGTTGGAAGAGACCCACCAGATCCCTGAGACCAACCATTCCACCAGTCTCTAAACCATGTCCCTTAGCACCTCGTCCACCCATCCCTTAAACACCTCCAGGGAAGGCGAGTCAACCACCTCCCTGGGAGACCGCTCCATTGCCTAATGACCCTTCATGTGCCTCAAAATGGTTTCTAGGATTAGCTTCCACCACCTCCTTGAGGTGAGGTTGTTTTCTGTGTTCCCTTTTGCCATAATTTTATATAGGATTGATGTTTCTATACTCTACCCTTCTGGCATTTCTACCAATTGCCATGATCAAAGAAAGATTATTGAAAGCAGAACTCACAGAATGTGCTCAAGGAAGCCCTTCTCATTATTTTTGACATCCCTGGCCAGTTTCAGTTCTGTTTGGGCTTTAGCTTTTCTAACGTCGTCTCTGAATGCTTGGATAATGTTTCTGCACTCTTCCCAGGCTACCCATCCTTCCTTCCACCCTCTGTATGCTCCCTTTTTGTGTCTAGCCACTCAGAAAAATTAAATAAATTTAATGGCTTTCAGAATTTTTTAAAAATAAAATATATTTGGAATGTTTATGGAGTGTTTGAAGTGCTAAAAGAATATAAAGGTCTCATTTCCTTTCCAGTAAAATCCACAATTAAAGACAGTGGGAAGAATTTGGATACATCCTTATTGACTCCTCAGCCTCTGCTAAAAATCTACCTTTTCTGTGAAGAAAATGCAGATGTAACACTCATGAAATGAGCTTTATATAGGGACATATGGAACTATGTACTGTATATTGCTTTGAAGAAATATTACAGTAGAACAGTATCTCAGTACAACACCTTTGCAGGGATCTGGGAGTTTGCTCAAGAACAAAATGGGTAGTATTTCTGTTCATTGCGTTTTAAAAATCATATTTTAAAAGACTGTTAATGAAAGCAGTCTGTGACCTTTTAGCTGTTTCACTGCTATTGTGAGAGCGACTTTTTCATTTCATTGTAATAATTATGTTAGAAACTTCTACTTTTCCTTTTTCTTTAATTGACAGTAAGTATGATTAGGAATACAATAGCACCACCTGAGGCACAGTAGCTGCCTAGATGTCTTGTCAGTTCATAAATACAGGGTCAAATTTAGCTTTGCTGTGAGTGAGCATACTTTAATTATCTGTTATTTATTGTAAGTTTGGTTCTTACAATACGCTCCATATTAATAAGAAAAGAAAAAAAAGATCAGTCCCACAAAGGATTCACAAGCCAAGAAGCTATTTTTGCAGTTCTAATTTATGTTCTGTCTAAACTGTGCACCCAATTAATTTAATCCTTTCAAAATTACAGGTGAAGAAGGCTAAAAGTCTGTTCTTACATTCATATGTATGTATCTCAGTAGAAACTAACCTGATTTTCAATTCAGTTGAAGATCTATGGTAGTTTTCTGAAAGCGGTGGAGATGCTACGTGCTAGCATATTGCCAAATTGGCTAGTGAGCAAGAATTATCGCAGGACGAGTTTTGATTGTGAGAATTGTCTGACCTTGAGTACGGTGCTGAAGTGTTAATTCAGAGTACAAATGCAATTTAGCTAAGGGGGTCAGATTCATCACACTTGTAATATCAGGGTGGGTTGCCTAGAACCCTTCCAGGTTTAGCTGGGTAAGCTTAGCTAAGGAGCTGACTGATTACATAATGTAAAAACGCACAGAATTGCTGAGGTCAAATGGGAGATCAACCTGTTTTGGCTGCTGTACTTTCTGTCTTAAATGAGCATCCTTTTCTCGCTTAGCGGGCTACCTCTTGGGCTGCTAGACCTAAAAATATATACGGCAGCTAAGCGTTTGCATTAGAATTTAAATCAGTGTGCAATTTGTTGTGAGTATTGCTATTGGTAAACAGGCATTAAGCAATGATTAATTCACATTTCAGACATCAGCAAAGCAATATTAGTTAATTTTGCTTTATAGGGCTTTTTAATTTTTTTGTTTGTTTGTTTGCTTGTATCCTTTGGATTCCTCCTTATTACCCATCCACCAAATGGTTTTTTTTCCTGTTAAAATGAACCATATTCTTAAACAAACAGATCCTACCAATTCACTAAATAAGAGAGGAATGATTAGTTTTCAAAAAGCAGTTCCACTGTAATTTTGCTTCCTATAGAAGCATAGAATCATGAGAGCCAAACCATTATTTAAGATATCACAGGCAATTCTCCAGTTAAAACATTATTGCAATGGAACATTTTTAATTGAATGTTCTCTTACAGATTCATTAATCTAATTTTTATTTTCTTTATAAGTGAAACACCAGGCAGATACTGACTAAGTCCCTCATTATTTCATCATGTCTGTATTTTATCCTGATAGATCACTTGCAGCTGGGCAACAGCTTGAAGATCGACGCAGTCAAAACCCTTCCCTTTGATTGTTCATTATGTTACAAGAGAAAAACAGTCCCTGATATTCATTGCCCTGATTGACTCTAAAATTATTATAAACACTAATCACAGAAGAAGTAACCCCCTACCACTCTGCTGAGAATCTGAGAGAAGTCAAGGTGAACTTCTTAACAGTTTCACAGCTCTCTTTTCCTTCCTTCCTTCCTTTCCTTCCTTCCTTTCCTTCCTTCCTTTCCTTCCTT
>WAAB01008610.1:49677-68139 GCA_013389865.1 Piaya cayana
CCTCCCTCCTTCCCCTCCCTCCTTCCCCTCCCTTCCCTCTTCTCAATCTTTCTCTCTCTAACTTTCTTCCTTTCTCTCTTTCTAAGAATTCACCAAATTCTGCAACCTGGCCTGCTTAAATAAACTCTTTTAAAGGAGTCAGAAAACTGTAAAGGGAAAAACTTAAACTGATAAGACATACATGTATGTGGAGATATATGTATAAGGCAGGTTATATATGGACTTCTATGTAAGACAGCCTAGGTTAAAAGGGAATACTACACTGAATGTTTGCAAATATCATGTCTGTGATAACAATATTTATTTTATATTATCTTTTATGTCCGCATTCTCCTTTCTGTTAAATCACAGTGGCAGAAGGCTTCGCAGCGCTGCTGATATCAGTGATAGTAATACCTTACGCACTCAGCAGAGCACAGAACATCATTGTAGTCGGTATAAATCTACGGTGTATCTGTGTCTTGAACAAAATGTACTATTCTGATTCACCTATCTGAAAGAAGATATAATAGAAAATGTGAAGAGAAGTGAAAGAAAGATGATCAGAAATATGTTACAGCTTTCATAAAAAGAGACAGTTAATAGACTAGAACTCAGTTTTCTAGCAATATGAGGAAGACATTAATCACAGTTATGTACTGCATAGCAATAAGAACAATTATTCACTATTTGACACTATACAAGAACTAAGGACAACCCAATGTATTATTCGGCAGAGAGTTTAAAGCAAACAAAAGTAAGTGCTTTTCACCCAGTGCATCATTCAGCTATGGAATCCATTACTTTAGGAACAAAAGCATAAATGAGTTTTAAAAGGTCAGACAGTTTCGTTGGGAATAGATCTGGTGGTGGTGGTAAAAACGTGGTTCAGATGCAAACTCTGAATACCCAAATGACTGAATACCAGAAGATTATAAGCAGTAGGAAAAAAAGAAAGATTTATCTTATATATAGTTCAATCAGCCTCTGTTATTGAGCCATTCTCAAACATTGAAAGCTGGCTAGATGGTTATTTGTTCTGACTCAGGAAGGTTCATTTTATATCCTCTTCTATCTTGCGACTAGAATAGACATTATCATTCCAAACTACGTTGTTCTATTAGATAAACGCCCACCTTGTTGAATGGCAGGTACCTAAACTGAAGTTTGGTCTATTGAAGATGACACTGTTGATGACATGAACTCTTTGTAAGAAGCAGTCCAATTGAGGGGCACCTTCCATCAGCAGAAATCTCACCTTCTGCCAGACATTTAGGCTAGCAGAAAAGATAAAGTAAGAAGCAGAAGGAAAGAAGAGAATCTAGATAAATGAGTTACATTAGTTTAGATGAGGAGTGGCCGGGAACTAGTGTTAACCCTTAGTTAGATATTAGAGTTGAGCCATGCCGGGACTGAATTAAAGACAGAAGAGGAAGATAGGGACTGTGTGGAAATCTAAGTTAATTTAAAGTGAGGAGTTCATTTACAAGATTAAAGCAGAGTATTTTGTAAATTACTAGGCAAGAGGAAACTTTCTATTGCCATTTGGTGGGTATGTCGTCTTAATCTAGGGGAAAAAAGAAATATCATAGAATCATAGACTTATAGAATAGTTTGGGTTAGAAGCAATCTTAAAGTTCATTTAGTTTCTAGTTTGATGAAGATATTAAATGGCACCGGCACCAGTCCCAGTATGGACCCTGAGGGACACCACTGGTCACGTATCTCAGGGTTGTCTTTTCTATCCTTTTTAGAAATGGGTACTATGTTACCCTTCTTCCAGTCACAGAATCACAGAATCGCAGAATCACAGAATCACTAGATTGGAAAAGACCTCCAGGATCATCGAATCCAACCACTCCTATCAACCGCTAAACCATGTCCCTGAGCACCTCATGCACCCATCTTTTAAATACCTCCAGGGATGGGGACTCCACCATGGGACTTCTCCTGATTTCCATGACTTTTCAAACATCATGGAGAGTGTCTCACCAACCACATCAGCCATTTTGCTCAGAACTCTGGGATGCATCTCATCGGATCCCATAGACTTACAGGCATTCAGGTTCTTCCTCTACTGTGGGAGGGGTTTTACCCCCTGGTCACCATCTTGCTGTCCCATGACCCAGGAGGGATGAGGAGAGTGGTTATCAGTAAAGAATGAGGCAAAAAAGATTATTAATATCTCAGCCTTCTCATCTGTTGATACGAGGTCACCATTCCCAACCATCAGTGGGGGTATGTTCTTTTTACCTTCTTCTTTTGATTATTGGACCTGTAGAAGCCCTTCTTGCTAGTCTTCCCTTGCTACTTCCCTTGCCAATTTCAGCTCCAGCTGTGTGTTAGCCTTCATTTACAAGAAAAGTCCATGTACCTATCTGCTTCTTTTTTAAACTCCTCTCTGAACCAAGTCCATTTTGGTGTCTTTCAGTCAACCTACTGAAACAGGAAGTTAATTCAGTACACTAAAAGGAAGACTGTGACACAAAATCAAATTAAATTAAACTCTGAGTCAAGAAAGAGAAGTTACCAGATGTCACCCTACACCTAGACACTACAGGGTGTCCCTTAACTACTTTTTAAATGTAGTCTGTGGTGTCAGTGCATTGCACGCCATATGGCAGGTATTACTTTTAACAAAATTCCTTCACATCTTTTGTTTTGCATCACAACTTTAACGTTATTTTAATGTCTTTTCCTGGTGGATGAAAAAAAATCTATTATTTTTTCTAAAAGCTTTGTGTTTGAATTTAGGGCTTGATTCAAATACCGCTGTAATCAAGGTGTTCCCACAATATTTTATAGAATTCTTAGAAAATTAACCGTGTAAGTTTTTCACAGAAACCAGGTTACCGTAGGCTATGCAATATGAGAATTTCCCAAGATGCATCTCTACTCTAAGACTAAGACACTGAAGCATATTTTAATTTCATATCTACTCAAACTTCCAGGAAAATGGAATTATTTTCTTATTAAAGATCCTTTAAATTCTGAGCTGAGTTGCCCTGAGTGACCAGTTGCTTCCAAAAAAAGTATCTTTAGAAAATTGGTAATGAAAAATGGCATTTGCTTACTCAATAGATCATGGTATTATAGACTCATTACATTATTTATTTACTGAAATAATGAGACCATCTGGTCCAGATCTGTACCCAGGCAAGATTCAATTTTTTTTTTTTTCCAGTCTAGGTTTAAAACATCCCAAGAGACAAATCTTCCTCTAGAAAATGTTCTGCAGCCTCACACATTGACAGAAAAGAAAATTTTTGGATGTTCCATCACAAATTTGCTACTTTCATTTTAATACTACAAATTAAGTCTATCTCTTCAGCTGTTTATAGTTGACCCATTTCTAATATTCTGCATTTCTTCATTCACAGTTTTCTTCTGCTTGCCAAAACAGTCATAATTAGTTTTCTTTTTTACCCTGTCTTTCAATCTACTAATTTGTTCACAGCTGAATGTATATTTTGCAATGTATTATTATCCTTCTGAATATAATCCAAAAGTTCACTTATTTTTCCCCTACTCTATTGCGCTTCATGTTTATACATGCATGCCCAAAATGAAAAAAAAATAAAATATGAGATTCCCTATTGATTTGGATTGTTACAGTAGCAGATTCTGATTTCTGAAAAGGTTTTGAGGTCTCAGTAGACAAATTTAATTATTCAGAGTTAAAATGTTGTGGCAAGATGATTCATTTAGTCTAGTTACTAGGAGAACAATAAGGAAATGACTATGTCCCTGTATGTGGCATTGCTGAAAGAGAAACTTTAATATTTGATAAAAAACTAGTGACAATATTCTTTTAACTTAGTGTAAAATTGGTGCGCGAGAGAGGAAAAGAGTCACAAGTGATTCAAAGACTGAGAAAACTCCATTGAAATTAGAGTTTCAGAGATTCAATTCCATTAATTCATCAAGAGACAAGCACCGTGATCTGCTACCTCCACAAAGAGAAAACATCGACTTCCTTAATCAATCAGAGAGAGACATGATGAACATCAGCAGATGAACGTCAAATTGAAATTTTCAATTTAGAGTTCACGTTCGTATTTTTCACTCCTTGTGAATCAAATTAAGATATAGTGTTAGAACTTGATTTCATACTTTTAAGTCTTCATATGAAGAACGCCAGTCTTCTGGCATTGAGAGGCTCTGTGCAGTAATAGCTGGATGAAAACCTGTGCTGTAAAGCTGGATAACTTAGGTGTTGCAAGCACCTACTGCCTTTGGTTGCTGGGCCATAGCACGTACGGCACTAGGGTTTTCATAGAGTAATATTAACTCCACAGTCATGTAGTTGGTGTTAGAAATAAGTTTGAATTTAAGAACCAAAGGGGGGAAACATTTAGCCCTTCGTGGTTTAGTACAAATAATAGCAAAGTTGTCACAGCAAGGTCATGCGAGTGGTTTTTTTTTCAGCTGGTGAAACTACAGAGGTTCCTTTCATGCATCTTCTCTGTTATTGAAACCCAATTAGATAGAGGCAGTTCAGGTAGGACTTTCCATCAACTCTCTGTCTGCAGTCTAGACACATCTCCCGCTTCAGCGGTGACAGGCTTCATAGAGGACTGGATCCAGAATTCCCACATGCTGCTAATTACGTCTGTGAAAGTGGTTGAGGCTTTTTTTAATTGTGAGCTTGGCTGGAAATGAAGGGACTGTCAATTGCTTGTTTATCCTGAAAGTAGGAAAGCAAGATTGCATGAATACTAACTACAGAATAGTAGGTTGTTGGGCTCATATATAATCAAAGGCAACGGAATCTGAAGATTATATCTCTGTGCATGATGCTCAGATTCTGGAATTGGACCATGGACTGCAGGGTTTCTAAAAGAAGGCAATCTCTTAATTTAGCCGTTATTTGAAATATCTTACTTTACATGACAGTTCTTAATCAGTCCACTGTGTTATACAATAGGGTCTAGTCAATTTTTAGCTTTGGATTTGTTTGTTGTGAAATGTCGGTTTAATGAGGCAGAGAAGGATTGAATTGACTTTAGATGAGACAGGAAGAAACTGAGGAATTTTTGTTCTAGTCCTCTGTTTATCTCTTTGATCCACAGTTGTCCCTGTATGAATCATAGCACATATTCACACTTTGCCTAAAAGATCAATTTCTTTTCTATAAATTAAGCTGCATTATATAGAAGAAAAATATATCTCTGCCTCTCCTGCTGTAAAGTTGTCTAATCTTCTGCCTCCAGATGCACGTCATCCCTATTCTTTTGCTTGAGAAATACTTCATACTAAATATGTCTTTCAAAATGACAAACTATTTTTAATTTGTCCTGCTCTCATCAGGGGTTGCCACAGGGAACATGCTGCAATATTGCTGCTGCCATCTGTAGGATGCCCTGAGGAGCTCAATGGTGCATTTCAAAGGGTCCAATCTGGACGGCAATGAATTAAAATAGAAATTTTCCATCACTGGGTGAACTGAACTCTCTAGATGACATAATTAAGGAACTACATCAGGATTAAAACCATTTCTGATATATCTGAAACAAGAAAAATACCCTTTTAGATGGTAAATATTCAAAAGGTGATAGGATGAAAAAATTCGAGAGATGGGTATTGCTCCTTGCACATCCCATCCCTTCCCTCCTCAGCTTGATAGCTGAATCTGTGATTCTAATTTATTTGCTTCTGCCTCTATAAACCTGAAATAGTTCATTGAGTCTGAAGGATTTATATCTGAGTATAGTTAACAAGAAAGTATTTAAAGATGGAACAAACAGTGAGGAGAAAATGAACTCAAATGTGTGCTGTACATAATTTAGTCAAAATACACAACCATACAGTGCATGTTAAAAATGTACATATGTAATTTTTTTCCTTTTCAGAGAGCAAAGAAAATAAATGGCTCTTAGCAATAATGCTAACTTGGCGAATCATTTTACTTTATTAAATTTGCCTATACACAATCAACATTTTCATTAAATCAGTCTTTCTGGGGATGAAATTTTCTACTGCCTAAGTTTCCAAATGATCTATTTAAATCTTCAAGAGCATACTGAAAAACAAGGCAAAATGAGAGCTACTTTTTGATTAAAATACCATGAAGTTCTGAATATTTCCTCACTTTTTTATTTTCTTCTCTCTTTGCTTCACTATTCATGACTATAATTAATTATTTTTCTTTTAAAGACCTGTTTATTTTGCATGTTTACATATTTACTTAAGTGCTATGTCCCTATTGTTGGATTTTCAAAAAAGCTTCAAAAAATATTGCTAGAATCATAGAATCATAGAATCACCAGGTTGGAAGAGACCCATCAGATCATCAAGTCCAACCATTCCTATCAAACACTAAACTATGTCCCTCAGGAAAATCATAGATTTTATGTCCTTACCCAACCTGTGTTATTGTGTGACTATCCTCTTGCGTATAATATTTGGAGATACGTATGACAAAAGCGTAATGTATAGATGGCAAAGAGATATTCAGTCTGTTCAAGAATAGATTCAAGTTTTTACTCTTCATAATGAATGAAGACTCTTTGAAACCTTGTATCCCTTCAACTTATTGATTAGAATTAATGTCAAAATTCCAGGGTTCTGCTAGATTGCAGGCTAGTATTTCAAGTAACAAATTAGTCACTACATCTTATTTTGTCAAGATTCTTATTCTGCTTTTTCAGAAATCTTTGCCACTAGAGAGTTTATCAAAAAAAAAAAAAAAAAGCTAATTTTCCCTAAAGAATGTTTCTGATGAAAATTCGTGACCTGAATTAGTTTCAAGTAAGATGGGGGATGTAACTCCAATAGCTTCTTTTTAGCATCTTATATACAGTCTAGCATGTATCATACTACAATAATTCCACTTACTCCCAGACATGAAGAAATGCCTTTTATTAAGGTTGTTATTCTGTTTGGTTTTGAATAGTTTGAAGTATTCAGGAAAATATCTTCATGATTTTTGGAGAGCAAACAAAAAAAATTCATTAACCTTCAAAATAATTGATGTGTTTTCTGGGTTACTGATTTATTAAGACACTTTATGCACCTGTGATACACTGTTCCACAGTAAGCACTCAGTCTATCTTAGTTAAATAATTCTATTTGGCTGGATTGATAGTTATAGACAAAAGCTTGCTAAAGTAGGATCTGTTATTTTTTACTATGTATTTTTTTAAATAACTGTTAAAGCAATAAATTGTGAGTACAAATTTGCCTGTAGATATCAAACAAAACAGTTTTCATGTGCAAACATCTGCACTTAAAGTCTCCAGTGTTACTACTGAAAATTTTGAGTCACCGTGGAAAACATCAGCCAGAAAATTTCATCTATAGATAAGTTCTTGTAAAAGAAAAACCAAGAAACATATCTCATACTTTTCTGGGCTTGCATACTGAACTTATACATTTAAATGGCACCTGGAACAGGCTGCCCAGGGAGGTGATTGACTCGCCTTCCTGAGGTGCTGAGGGGCATGGGTTAGAGATTGGTGGGAATGTTTGGACTTGATGAGCCAGTGGGTCTCTTCCAACCTGGTGATTCTATGATTCTATGAAAGGAGTAATAATTCAGAATTCTGTGAAGACATCAGCTATATTGTGTGGATCTTGTTCTATCATCAGTTGTTACCATGAATTTACGTAACACAGGGTCAGAAAGCAGATTAGTTTAGGACCTGAAAGCAGTGCCACAGTGTCAGAAATTTGTTAGAGAAGGTCCAACACCACGCACATTTCTGTCTTGCCTCTAGTCCCAGAGATAATCTTCAATGTAGCCTCTATAATGACAATGGTGTTATTTTCTAGAGCAGCGTGATTTTCTTGATCTCTTACTCAAATATTAGTTGTTGAAGTTTATGGTAAGATTTTGGTTTACTGTATTATAGCTATCAACACCTGGAGTGGTGTTCAGATTATATTTCCCAGCTCTTCAGAATCACACAGAATCACAGAATCACTGGGTTGGAAGAGATCCATTGGATCATCGAGTCCAACCATTCCTATCAAACACTAAACCATGTCCCTCAGCACCTCGTCTACTCATGCCTTAAACACCTCCAGGGAAGGCGAATCAACCACCTCCTTGGGCAGCATATTCCAATGCCTAATGACCCTTTCCGTGAAAAACTTCCTCCTAATCTCTAGCCTAAATCTCTCCTGGTGGAGCTTGAGGCCATTCCCCCTCATCCTGTCCCCTGTCCCTTGGGAGAAGAGGCCAGCTCCCTCCTCTCCACAACCTCCCTTCAGGTATTTGTAGAGAGCAATGAGGTCTCCTCTCAGCCTCCTCTTCTCCAGGTTAAATGACACTCTCTGTACCTAAAGGCCTTTCCACTTCATTCTGTCATATTTGTCAATCTGACAAGGAAACAACTTTGACAAAATGCACTAAAAGCATTTTGATAACAGCCAAAATTTAGAAGAAGCATCTTTAATCTATCAAGTCAGGATAATCAGTCATTTGCAAAAGAAGAGATGAAAACTCAATTACAGATTAGGCATACCTACTTGCCTTAATACTTACCTTCTCAAGTGCTGAACTGTGTTCAGAATTTCCTTGAGTTCACGTTTCTAGTTCATTCATCTTCAGAAATCTACTCCTCTCCTAAATCAAGCCGAAATGATCTCATTTTGAGACTGCCTATCCTTTATAAGGGATGGATCCTGTTTGCTTTGTCTGGGGAAAAGCAGCAATCCCTGACTTTTCTGATTTTTTCTTCATTTATTAAACTGTGTCATGAGTTTATACCCCAGTCTTCAGACTCTCTGCTGTCCTCTCTCTCCTCCCACTCTGCGTCACCTGTATCCAGCACCTTTTAAATCATAAGAAAGATAAAGATATTGTGATAAGACCCTCCTGGGGTATTAAATTTGTCCCACTTTTTCTTTAAAGCTCATATGTCAAAGAAAACCTGTGCTCTCTACATGAAAACCATGGTCATACAAACATTTCTGTGTTCTACCAAAAATACTCCATTTATCATGGTGATTTTTATTTATTTATTATTTTGAGTAGACAAATAGCTGTTGTTGAGACTTAAGAACTTTAAATGATACACCTAGTACTGTGCCCACCGCGTCCTTCAAGGATGAGCATTCAAATTCTTCTCAGACCAACAATTTTCAGTAGTTCTAAAACTGCTAAAATTCTACGCTTCCTTCTCTGGTTTTGAGGGCTTGTTAATAGTCTGCTCTTACCAATGGCAAACACTCTTCTCCTGTTGTTCCCTACATGTGCTCCCTGATATTTTTTCTCTCTGCCTGACTAATCCACCTCTTTGAGCATCTTTCTGTCCTCTCCTTTCTGCAAAGTCTCACCCAAGCCACAATTCAGTAGGTATCACTGCCTGGGCACTGTATTTTTCACAAAACTGATATAGCCACACAGAAAATTAAGAACATGCGAAAGACATATATATATCTCTATATACACACTTTTTGTTACTGCCACATGTGATGAGAAATTTTAAATGCATGCTTTTCTTTCTAGATTTATCAAACCTGTTTTACTGTGTTTTCAGTGTTTATTTATGACATTTAGCATCAAGTTGTCTGAGTACTAGTTAAAAATAATACATGTCTATATCTTGGCTTACAAATAGAAGTGCTCTGGTAGTCTCTGAGAATGTAAAATCTTGATTTGCCCTCACCACAAGAAGGATGTTGAGACTCTGGAGCAATTCCAGAGAAGAGCNTGTTTCTATGAAGTCTTTCTTACTACAAAGAATGTTACTTTCCCCTGTAATCCATGCAATTCTTCCTCATGGTCTTTGTGGGAATTAAAACTACCTAGCTTGTGAGTCTCAAACAGTCTGAGGCAAGTGGTAGCATCTCTAGGCATGTTCAGTGACTGAGCTTCGTGCAGCGAACTGGCTTTTGTGACAAAAAGATCCATGACTTTTGGATATGAGGTGTAAGCTTGATATACAATACATCTCTCCTGGACTCAAAGATCAGTTAATTTGTCAGCATACTAGAAGACACATGAAGAAATTTTAGATCTCTTTTTTTGATTAATGTGCCTAATTTCTGTTTATGTTGCATTTTAAGCTCTTATATTTTTGGTTGTATCTTAAGTCTTGTATCAAAACTGATAGAAGAAATCTGTAACTCATTTGGAAAGTAAACAACAAGCCTTCTGAATCTCGGACCAAGGTCTTTTGCAGAAGCTTTTTCCTCTTTCCAAAATAAAAAATATCCAAAGAGAGGTTTGCAAAAGGTTTTTTGTTTTTTTTTAAGTAGTCACACAGTACCGATGTCTTTTTGTATTTATTTTGCCTCTGCCGTCTCCTCTTTTTCTGCAGTTTTTGTACAAACTCTTAATACTCTACTGGCAGGCATCTGCTTCCACTTTCAAGAAGGTAAACTATTCAATTTCTTGTGCCTGAAGGCAAGAACAAAAATCACTGAACAGCTTATCCAAGAACTACTTTTTGCTGAGACAGCTCCCCTTGTTGTCTGTTCCAAGCAGAAACTCAGGAATTGGTATTGTAATCCATTTAATATAACAATGAATTTTAGTTCTCTTGTCAGCAGAGGCAAAAAAAGGGGGGGGAGGGTTTTGCTAATCGCCACCTGAATTAATTTCTTTTGCCAAAAACCTTCATCTGTGATCAAAAGCCAATAGTTGTCTTATATCTTTACTTCCAAAGCAAAGTTTCTATATGTAAAGTAGTACACAAGATGGTGTTGTAGGTCACCCCTAAATTAGTAACCTCCTCGCTGTATTTGCTAAATTTAAGAATGCACATGTAAAGTCCAAAACAGAGGGTTATCTGAGGCAATTCTGGCAAACAGATGCTCAGTTAAAAGGTCGATGCCATTTCAGAGCATTCTCTAAGACAGATTCTCTGCAGGAACTCTCTCCTAACTGGTTTCAGTCTTAAATTTTTTGATTGGAAAAGAAGCATTTGGCTTTTCACGTGGTTTATGAGGCTTACGTATGTCAGTCAAAGCCTTTATTTCATCTAACAGTGTTCTATCTTCTACAGAAAGGTTTTCTTGAGGCAGGAACCACCCACTTTGTTAGTGTTGATCCATATACTTGATACTGTAGTATTTACCTTGTAAGCCCCTCAACAGAAGAGAATCAGTAGAGAAGGAAAACCAGGTTTAGGTTAGAGCGGTCTCTCTCCATGTGTGCACTGAGAACACGGAAAAGCAAATCAGTTACAAGAACTGAGAGACATCCAGAATTCATCTTTGACAGATCATGTTTTTGAAACTCCAAAGGAAATTTTCACCTTGATCGCTTTGCCTGGCATATCAAACACACACATCCTCCAAGAACTGAGTCAATCAGAGCATAGATGAATGAGGAAATTATAAATGTAGGCATTAAGGATCACCTGGAGGACTTTCTTGAAGTGAGACTAAAATATTTGTTTCCTGGTCTAGTGTTGGTGCCATCTGGGCACAAACTTGCACGTTGCTGCTTTCATCTAAATCTGAGGATCAGACAGCTATTAAATCAAAACCTGCTTTGCTGCTCACTGTGAAGGCTCCTCGGTCTTTGCTCACTGACAGGGTTGTGAAGTGTTTATAAAAGAACTGAAAAGCTGCAATTCTCCTCAAGCTCTGCTGGCTCCAGGAGATACACACTGCGTATCATGGTTATCTCTTGGAGACTGAGAAACTGTCTCTGAAAGAACATCAGAGATGAGGAAGCAACATCAAGTGCAGGAAAGTATAGCGAGCTGAAAAACACCCAAGTGTGGTACTTGAGCAGATTTAAGAGGAAGATGGGGGGGGAGAAGACTACATAAATATCACTTTTGTTTGCAAATTAATATGGGTTCTCAATTTATAAACCCCAAATATCCTCATTTTTATATTTTTGTGTTCAGTTAACAGTGTTTTTCTACTACAGCAGTTGACAATTGAAAAGAAAATTACTTGTAACGAAGTTTCAGATGTTGTTATTTATATACAGCCACAAATCCTCCTTTGCCTATGTGTGTGCAAGCCCACATGCTTGCACATGTGTTTTGGCTTAGCTGCATGTGATGCTTTAAGAGAATTTCTTAGAATATATGACTCCAGGCGGTACCTCAGGGAAAACAGGAGACTAGCATGACAGTTGCCTGAGCCTTAGCAGCTCTGCATGTGCTCCTATGCTACCAGTTACCTGCACAGGGTCCTAAAATTCCTGTTGGTATCTACAGATGGTGTAATAGAAATAATATTGACATGAAAAGTGTCATCTGGAGGTGCCAATGCTTCATCTCGAATGCAGCAGTGTGTTTTGGCTTGAAAAGACTATTACTGAAATTCACACTTGTTTGTATGTTAGAAGTTTCTCTTACAAAGAAATGGAACTTGAAATGCATTGGAGAAAGATGATGCTTCTTTCTGGGAAAGCAAAGCTGAGTCTCTCAGGCTGAAAAAATATTTCTTCTCTTCCATGTCAAGGCTATCATGTCCTTGGCTACCTTCTTGGCTAACAAAATAAGAACTAGAATGGAGACATGAGAGTATGTGTGAGTTGTTCTTCAACTTGGATAGTGGTAGAAACCTCAGCATATATTTTTTGAGAGAGAAATGCGCTGGTAGTAGATGTAGTATTATTTCTCTTTCCTATACCACAGTTTATTTTTCTGCCATGAGACTAATCAGAGAATCTATATCAGGACCTGCAGGAAAAATAGCCAAGATGCAGTTATGTAGCTGAAGAGAAGAAAGGAGCAGAGGATGTAAGAGCAGACAAATGTTTCCACAACAGTGGGCAGAGCAGGGGTTACTTACTAGGAGTTCTAGGAACTATATCAGAATTATTAGGATGAGCTGAGAGAAAACTGAATTAAATGGTTGGCTTGAGTTGAACAGGGCTGAGAGGATTATTATTATTATTTTAATTGAAGACACCTGATATATTCCTCCAGCCTCGAGAGGTGTCATATATCATAGTGCCAAAGCCCATTTGTATTCCCATTTGTTTCTTCACAGATTGTAGCATCTCTCATTTGAATCACCGTATGCATAAGTCACATTTACATGATATATTTTTGNTTCTGGCAAACAGATGCTCAGTTAAAAGGTCGATGCCATTTCAGAGCATTCTCTAAGACAGATTCTCTGCAGGAACTCTCTCCTAACTGGTTTCAGTCTTAAATTTTTTGATTGGAAAAGAAGCATTTGGCTTTTCACGTGGTTTATGAGGCTTACGTATATCAGTCAAAGCCCTTCTTTTATCTAACAGTGTTCTATCTTTTACAGAAAGGTCTTCTTGAGGCAGGAACCATCCACTTTGTTAGTGTTCATCCATATACTTGATGTTGTAGTATTTACCTTGTAAGCCCCTCAACAGAAGAGAATCAGTAGAGAAGGAAAACCAGGTTTAGGTTAGAGCGGTCTCTCTCCATGTATGCACTGAGAACACGGAAAAGCAAATCAGTTACAAGAACTGAGAGACATCCAGAATTCATCTTTGACAGATCATGTTTTTGAAACTCCAAAGGAAATTTTCACCTTGATCGCTTTGCCTGGCATATCAAACACACACATCCTCCAAGAACTGAGTCAATCAGAGCATAGATGAATGAGGAAATTATAAATGTAGGCATTAAGGATCACCTGGAGGACTTTCTTGAAGTGAGACTAAAATATTTGTTTCCTGGTCGAGTGTTGGTGCCATCTGGGCACAAACTTGCACGTTGCTGCTTTCATCTAAATCTGAGGATCAGACAGCTATTAAATCAAAACCTGCTTTGCTGCTCACTGTGAAGGCTCCTCGGTCTTTGCTCACTGACAGGGTTGTGAAGTGTTTATAAAAGAACTGAAAAGCTGCAATTCTCCTCAAGCTCTGCTGGCTCCAGGAGATACACACTGCGTATCATGGTTATCTCTTGGAGACTGAGAAACTGTCTCTGAAAGAACATCAGAGATGAGGAAGCAACATCAAGTGCGGGAAAGTATAGCGAGCTGAAAAACACCCAAGTGTGGTACTTGAGTAGATTTAAGAGGAAGATGGGGGGGGAAGACTACATAAATATCCCTTTTGTTTGCAAATTAATAAGGATTCTCAATTTATAAACCCCAAATGTATTAATTTTTATATTTTTTTGTTCAGTTAACAATGTTTTTCTACTACAGCAGTTGACAATTGAAAAGAAAATTACTTTTAACAAAGTTTCAGATGTTGCTATTTATGTACAGCCATGAATCCTCCTTCACCTATGTGTGTGCAAGCCCACATGCTTGTACACACATTTTGGCTTAGCTGCATATAATGCTTTAAGAGAATTTCTTAGAATATATGACTCCAGGCAGTTCCTCAGGGAAAACAGGAGACTAGCATGACAGTTGCCTGAGCCTTAGCAGCTCTGCATGTGCTCCTATGCTACCAGTTACCTGCACAGGGTCCTAAAATTCCTGTTGGTATCTACAGATGGTGTAATAGAAATAATATTGACATGAAAAGTGTCATCTGGAGGTGCCAATGCTTCATCTCGAATGCAGCAGTGTGTTTTGGCTTGAAAAGACTATTACTGAAATTCACACTTGTTTGTATGTTAGAAGTTTCTCTTACAAAGAAATGGAACTTGAAATGCATTGGAGAAAGATGATGCTTCTTTCTGGGAAAGCAAAGCTGAGTCTCTCAGGCTGAAAAAATATTTCTTCTCTTCCATGTCAAGGCTATCATGTCCTTGGCTACCTTCTTGGTTAACAAAATAAGAACTAGAATGGAGACATGAGAGTATGTGTGAGTTGTTCTTCAACTTGGATCGTGGTAGAAACCTCAGCATATATTTTTTGAGAGAGAAATGCGCTGGTAGTAGATGTAGTATTATTTCTCTTTCCTATACCACAGTTTATTTTTCTGCCATGAGACTAATCAGAGAATCTATATCAGGACCTGCAGGAAAAATAGCCAAGATACAGTTACGCAGCTGAAGAGAAGAAAGGAGCAGAGGATGTAAGAGCAGACAAATGTTTCCACAACAGTGGGCAGAGCAGAGGTTACTTACTAGGAGTTCTAGGAACTGTATCAGAATTATTAGGATGAGCTGAGAGAAAACTGAATTAAATGGTTGGCTTGAGTTGAACAGGGCTGAGAGGATTATTATTATTATTTTAATTGAAGACACCTGATATATTTCTCCAGCCTCGAGAGGTGTCATATATCATAGTGCCAAAGCCCATTTGTATTCCCATTTGTTTCTTCACAGATTGTAGCATCTCTCATTTGAATCACCGTATGCATAAGTCACATTTACATGATATATTTTTGCGCAGTGACCATAGGAAATATAGAGTCCCTGAGAAGCATTTGGGTGTTCAGTTCATCCGTCCAACATACAAGACGTGTCGGAGTTTATGCCATAATTGCACTTGCACTGAGGTTTCGTAGGCATCTCTGGCAGAGGTGAGGAAGGGAGGGTTCATTGATATGCCTGTTTCATATCACTCTATAAGACTTCTATTAACTCCAGTTGGAGAAGTGTCAAGCCATAAGACAGACAATCTGCCAATCTTCATTTTGCACCAAGAAGGGATTTACTTTCAAAATGACATTTTTAGGTGCCACCAGATGTCACTATCATAGTTTTAGGTTTTCACTTGGATTAAAGAGTGATATTTTCTTTGGAGAAGTGCTCTTTGCTAACAGCGACGCAGTTCACATTAAAAACCAACTGCAATCATCAGAGGAGGCTGTTTGGCCTTTGCCTTTGAAATCTGTCTACAAATCTTCCATACACAATTGCTGCTTTTAGTTGCACTTATGCCAGCAAACAAAACCTTGAACAATGCAGAAATTTAGCAACAGATGCATTAGACACCTGCCTCTTCCACAGGTTCTGTGTTAATTACCGACTATCAGCTGATAAATTTGATTGAAGACTTGAGCTTTGTAGTCCCATGGTAAAGAATGGAGCTTAGTTCCTCTTTCTTTTTCCTAGCTACCACTCTGGCAAGGATTTTGGCTCAGACAGAGGGAGATTTATCATTTTGCACTGTTTCCTTAGCCACTTTCAACAAGGAAGCTGTTTTTCAAACCTTTGAGTTCTACAAAAAGTCTTCCAGATGAAGACAGTAGGAGCCTTAGATACTTAGCAAAGACTTGAATTCTGACCTCCTTCTTTCAGAGGAATTGATTTCAGTGTGGTTTAGAGCTTCCAGGCAAACAGGAGATATAGAAGTGAGTAAAACAAGTGATCAAGAACAGAATTTCTGTAAGCAAATAATAATATCAGGTATGTGATTTTCAGTGTTTCCTATACCTGTGTTCCCACACTTCTCCTTTAGAGTGGATACTTTGGTTTTGGGTTTTTTTGTTATGTTCATTAATTTATGGAACTTTGAAAAGTTTTAAGAATTCTTATATATATATANGTCTTTTTGGAACGAATAGAAACTTTGGAAATGGGGCCAGATGACAATCCACATAGAACTGCAAAAGCTCATTGAAAGCAGTGGGAACATTTCCCACTAATTTTTTGACATAGGAGCAGATCAAAATCAGAATCCAAGGGAAGAATATTTCATGTATAACATTTTTCTGACAGTAAAGTTAAGTGAGCTCTCAATCATCTCCATTTGTAAAACTTTGTGTGAAACAGCCTAAGCAGAATGGTCTCACATCCTGTCTTACTGAGACAGATCAACGCCATCCATGGTATTTTTGCAATTGTTAGAAGTAAAAAACAAGTTAATAAACCTGACACAATGTATATAGTATCAGGAATGGCTTTCTCAATTTTATACCATTTTTGAGTTCCTCGAGTACCCCTAACGAGTCACATTTCACGAGGCTTGGGCAGAGCTGTCACTATGTCAGATAGGCAGAACACAGTCGGAATATATTCCACTCCATAGGGCTTTCATTAGTGGTAAAACCATACAGAGTTTTGTACTCCAGCTTTTGTTGACAGTGTTTATTTTGCACAAATCCCACTGATACTTTAATGTTTTGGGTTTGTTTTTTTTTTTGATAAAGTGAGTTTATTCCATAGGCTGAGCAAAGAACTAGGTTTCCTAGAACTAAACCGGAATAGATTATTCAGACTCCACTGAACAGATTTATGCCAGCTGAGATTTTGGATTTTACTACTTAGGCACACCACCTTATCTCTTTATTCAGGTTTCTTCTCAACCAGTTTATTAACATTCATCCATTCTTGGAACAGAGATAGTAGATTTATTTCTTCCTCGTAATGTACTGATTAGTCAAAATTGAATGCTTTGTAGGAGAAGCGTATCAATTTTATCAAAATTATACATGAACTGTTACAGATCCATTTTATTCATCATGAAACATTTCACTTCGCTTCTGTTATTGTCGTATATTGATCAAATTTAAATGTAAGAGGGCTTGTGTTATGGAAAACTCTTCTGATAAGGCCACTCTAATATTTACCAAATCTCTATTTCCTTGTAACTTAATCACAGGAAACATCTCAGTATCTTCTCTGTTTCAAGTTAGGATGAAATAAAGTTGAAAACAGCAACTTTTTGCAGACTTGATCTTCAGGGACTTTCAGATGTTGCTCTTCGAGAAGTAAGTTGGTTGAATAAAAGCATGGCATTAGTTATTAAAAATAATCTTTATTCATGTTTTATGAACCAGACGACAAGGCTCTTTTCATGGTCTCTAAGCTCCACTTATGGACAGGATGCACTTATAAACTCATTAGAAAACATTCTGTGCTTGGTGAAAGTTCTCCGATTTCTTTACTGGAGACGCAGGTCACTGTAAATATGATTACATGAAAACGCATAGAATATGCCATCACATAAAGCTCCCTTGTTTGGTTTTGACTCAGTGACACTAAATTAGTATTCATGTTGGACCCTCTGACAAATAGGTTTATTATCAACACATGCTGTAAACATAAATCAGGTGGATATCAATAAAATTGTATTTTTGTTCTGGTCTTGTTTACAGATCTTCCTTTGGATTGCCACATAAATACTCCAAACACTCTCAGGAAGCTTGCCACTCACACTATTAGTTTTCTCTGGCTTAGAGCACTGACAACGATCATTTTCTGACAATGTTTACCAACAAAAAAGGTGTCCTATTGATCAGCCTTTCCCTCTTCTACCGTCCTTTATGCCCATGAATGCCTGACATCACTTTGCCTTGAGCCAAATGGAACTATAAAAACACAGCACACAGCAAATGATGTAAATTACCATTAAAGTTATGGTTTGATGTTGTGACTGACAGCAACAAATCACTGCAGGAGTTTGAAAGGACTGGTACCTTTGCATTTCAGGAGAAAGTATTAAAAGGAAAAAGAAAAAAAACCCCACATCTGCAGTTTAACTTTGTATGTTAGCTTTCTGCTATGGAAACTGTCAGCCTCTGGCCTGGACAGACACACACTCTCCTGGGTGGAAAACTGGTTGGATGGCCAAGCCCAGAGAGTGGTGGTAAATGGAGTTAAATCCAGCTGGAGGCCAGTCACAAGTGGGGTCCCCCAGGGCTCAGTGCTAGGTCCAGCCCTGTTCAATGTCTTCATCAATGACCTGGATGAAGGCATTGAGTGCACCCTTAGTAAGTTTGCAGATGACACT
>WAAB01008611.1:0-26380 GCA_013389865.1 Piaya cayana
TTCTATGATTCTATGACACACGGGGGAGAGCAGGGGCCGGGGCGTACTCACTGCACGCAGTCGGTGGCGCGGCCCTTGCTCTGGTACTCCACGATGCACCGGATCAGCTGGTCGTTCTCCTCCAGCAGCTGCGGCACGGGAGGCGCCTCGGTCACCATCAGCCTCACGTCTCACCGCCCGCCTCAGGCACCGCCCGCCTCGCGCCTTCCGCCTCGCGCCTCAGGCCCCTCCCGCCTCACCGCCCGCCTCGCGCCCCGCCCACAGCTCTCGCCTCAGGCCCCCGGTCCCGCTCACCGCCCCCTCCCGCCGCCGCGGCCCCTCCCGGCCGTGCTCACCCGCTGCAACGTCTCCTGGTTCACCTCCGCCTTCCCGCGCAGTCGCTCCGGCACGAAGGCCACCGACATTTTCCTCCCGGAGCTGCTGAGAAGCTGCTCGCTCGCCTCCAAGCCCAGGGGAAGGCACCTGAAACCGCTGGCACTACCCGCGGATGATCTTGGCCTCGTCGGCTTGCAGAGGGGCCACACCCTTCTTGCCACGCAAGCAGAGCAGCTCGGGGAGGTCCTGTAGTGAGCACTACAAGGTGTTTGACAGGAACGGTTCGACTCGATGATCCAGTGGGTCGTTTCCAACCTGCTGCTTCTATGATTCTACGACATGGCCGGCCGGCTCCTCCCGGCAACCCGCCCCGCCGGTCACGTGACGCCGCCCCGGCGCTCCTCTGATCACGTGATCTCCCCCTCCCTCCCCGTCACGTGGCCCCGCCCAACGCCCGCAACCAGCGCTCAGCGACCCGCACAGCGCCGGGACCGGCCCTCGGTCCACAAAAACGTGATAAAATCGTGCCCCGCAGCCCAGAGCACAGTTATAAAGCCAAGATTTAGTCACCCACTTTGAACTATTACCCCATTCGGTCCATTACCCCATTTTCCTACCCTCAACGTTCTGAGAAGCAAGCAAAGAAGATAAATCGACCCATTCGCTGCAAAGGTTTTAATCTTTGGATCCCTTTATTCCTGTGGCCTTCATATACAAATACAGACACAAGTGACCAGGTTCCGCTCCGGCGCGTCGAGCCTTGTCCCCCCACCCTGGCCCGGCGTCCGTCCTCAGGCGGCTGTGGCTGCAGGGGCCGAGAACCAGAGGCGCAATGTCTCCCAGCTAGGGGCTAGCAAAACGCAAACAACTTCAAACACTAAGAATTCTTTAAATCGCTTATGTCTACAGGTATTACAACAAAGTTAACATCGCAAGGATTGACAAATGGAGACGCACGTTTGTCCCAGGCGCTCCGGGAGAACCACAGATTCATCTGCCTGGTCAGTTATTAAAAAGAGTTAATAATTATCACTAAGTAAAATTAATTGCAAATTTTGACATACGAAAATTTCTTCTCTCCTTATTTGAAAATAGCTCCTTAATTTGGTCAAATCCTGTGATATGCCAGAACCTACAAAATCCCACTCTCGCAGAAGTGCGGAGCGCAGCCAAGTTCCGTGTCATGGAAGAACATTGTCAAATCCTTATCACAGTCCAAATATAAAATCAAACCTCGAAGCCTGAAAAGCTGCTAAAGAAAAAACCCAACTAATTCAGTGTTCCTCAGCATCTCAAATTCTGCAATAACACAGTATGTTTGCCGACTTAAAAATGTTTATTCTTTAAAAAATTAGTTGCTTTTTATACAGCTATACAAAGTTTGTCATGTTTCTTTGGCAATGGGATATAATGGAATTTTACAACTATATAAAAAGTTTCCTTTGCCTAAGAAACAGTATTTACTGTGTGTACATATCTGACTGACAAAGCAAGTTCCCTACTGTCCAGCACCCTAGTTGGTACAAGTACAACTATCTCCAAAGGGATATTACAGGATTCCCAAAAAACAACCTTCAGTGGATCAAAACACTCACAGTATCGACGGCCTTTCTGCATACAATTGTCCTTACAGCTTGAAGCAATTATCAAATACAGTTTAGTAATAAGAAAAATCCTTTCAGTGATGAAAAAATACTTAAACTCCATCGAAGTACTGCTTTATAATTAACTATACATAAGAAATTACTTATCCTTCTGTCTCAAATATATTTAATGCTCACACTTTTTAAAGACGGCCATTTCTCAAAAGTAACTGCGTCACACCCCTTTGAAATTAAATAGTTAAATCCCAGTGCTGGTGACAAGTATACAGCAAATTAATTTCATTCTTTGCAGAGATAGAAACTAATTCTCCGGATCAAGAAGGTCTGGACGTTCACCGGGCCTCAGCTTTCTTGTAGACTATGCAGCAACTTTGTTGTCTTTCTAGAAGGAACAACAGCAGAAAGATAAAATTAATTTTGCAAAACCAAAACTGCCAATGAATCCAGGTGACAGCAGCCAGAGAAGATGCGCTGCGATGGCTCCTGTCAGATCAGAGTCCTCCCTGTGCCATCAGGTTGGTGCCTGGTCAGAACGCGCTCAGGCTGGCGCACGCTGCTCAACTCGTCACCCTCAGCACACGTGTGGCACAAACCCTCAACCTCCACACTGCCTCTTGCTCATCTGGAAGGCTGGGAAAGTCTTTCCTTCAGAAATTCAAATCTTTGATCCTTAACTCGTCACTTCAACCATGCTCAGCTANGGTCCCGCTCACCGCCCCCTCCCGCCGCCGCGGCCCCTCCCGGCCGTGCTCACCCGCTGCAACGTCTCCTGGTTCACCTCCGCCTTCCCGCGCAGTCGCTCCGGCACGAAGGCCACCGACATTTTCCTCCCGGAGCTGCTGAGAAGCTGCTCGCTCGCCTCCAAGCCCAGGGGAAGGCACCTGAAACCGCTGGCACTACCCGCGGATGATCTTGGCCTCGTCGGCTTTGCAGAGGGGCCACGCTTCTCTTGCCACGCAAGCAGAGCAGTGCTTGCCACCTGTAGCGAGCACTACAAGGTGTTTAATAGGAACGGTTGGACTCGGTGATCCAGTGCGTCTTTTCCAACCTGCTGCTTCTATGATTCTACGACATGGCCGGCCGGGCGACGGCTGCTCCCGGCAACCCGCCCCGTCGGTCACGTGACGCCGCCCCGGCGCTCCTCTGATCACGTGATCTCCCCCTCCCTCCCCGTCACGTGGCCCCGCCCAACGCCCGCAACCAGCGCTCAGCGACCCGCACAACGCCGGGACCGGCCCTCGGTCCACAAAACCGTGATAAAATCGTGCCCCGCAGCCCAGAGCACAGTTATAAAGCCAAGATTTAGTCACCCACTTTGAACTATTACCCCATTCGGTCCATTACCCCATTTTCCTACCCTCAACGTTCTGAGAAGCAAGCAAAGAAGATAAATCGACCCATTCGCTGCAAAGGTTTTAATCTTTGGATCCCTTTATTCCTGTGGCCTTCATATACAAATACAGACACAAGTGACCAGGTTCCGCTCCGGCGCGTCGAGCCTTGTCCCCCCACCCTGGCCCGGCGTCCGTCCTCAGGCGGCTGTGGCTGCAGGGGCCGAGAACCAGAGGCGCAATGTCTCCCAGCTAGGGGCTAGCAAAACGCAAACAACTTCAAACACTAAGAATTCTTTAAATCGCTTATGTCTACAGGTATTACAACAAAGTTAACATCGCAAGGATTGACAAATGGAGACGCACGTTTGTCCCAGGCGCTCCGGGAGAACCACAGATTCATCTGCCTGGTCAGTTATTAAAAAGAGTTAATAATTATCACTAAGTAAAATTAATTGCAAATTTTGACATACGAAAATTTCTTCTCTCCTTATTTGAAAATAGCTCCTTAATTTGGTCAAATCCTGTGATATGCCAGAACCTACAAAATCCCACTCTCGCAGAAGTGCGGAGCGCAGCCAAGTTCCGTGTCATGGAAGAACATTGTCAAATCCTTATCACAGTCCAAATATAAAATCAAACCTCGAAGCCTGAAAAGCTGCTAAAGAAAAAACCCAACTAATTCAGTGTTCCTCAGCATCTCAAATTCTGCAATAACACAGTATGTTTGCCGACTTAAAAATGTTTATTCTTTAAAAAATTAGTTGCTTTTTATACAGCTATACAAAGTTTGTCATGTTTCTTTGGCAATGGGATATAATGGAATTTTACAACTATATAAAAAGTTTCCTTTGCCTAAGAAACAGTATTTACTGTGTGTACATATCTGACTGACAAAGCAAGTTCCCTACTGTCCAGCACCCTAGTTGGTACAAGTACAACTATCTCCAAAGGGATATTACAGGATTCCCAAAAAACAACCTTCAGTGGATCAAAACACTCACAGTATCGACGGCCTTTCTGCATACAATTGTCCTTACAGCTTGAAGCAATTATCAAATACAGTTTAGTAATAAGAAAAATCCTTTCAGTGATGAAAAAATACTTAAACTCCATCGAAGTACTGCTTTATAATTAACTATACATAAGAAATTACTTATCCTTCTGTCTCAAATATATTTAATGCTCACGCTTTTTAAAGACGGCCATTTCTCAAAAGTAACTGCGTCACACCCCTTTGAAATTAAATAGTTAAATCCCAGTGCTGGTGACAAGTATACAGCAAATTAATTTCATTCTTTGCAGAGATAGAAACTAATTCTCCGGATCAAGAAGGTCTGGACGTTCACCGGGCCTCAGCTTTCTTGTAGACTATGCAGCAACTTTGTTGTCTTTCTAGAAGGAACAACAGCAGAAAGATAAAATTAATTTTGCAAAACCAAAACTGCCAATGAATCCAGGTGACAGCAGCCAGAGAAGATGCGCTGCGATGGCTCCTGTCAGATCAGAGTCCTCCCTGTGCCATCAGGTTGGTGCCTGGTCAGAACGCGCTCAGGCTGGCACACGCTGCTCAGCTCATCACCCTCAGCACACGTGTGGCACAAACCCTCAACCTCCACACTGCCTCTTGCTCATCTGGAAGGCTGGGAAAGTCTTTCCTTCAGAAATTCAAATCTTTGATCCTTAACTCGCCACTTCAACCATGCTCAGCTACCAAAACTCTTCTAAATCACAGGCTCATTGTTACAAAGTGATTAAGGAGTATGAGGGACACTCAGAAATCTCTGGCTCCCCCCACCCCGTTTTTTTCTCTTTCCCCATTAAACACATTTCAGTTTTCAAACTGAAAAAGGCTGTGTTGCAAAAGTCTAACTGCTTATGCAGTGAACTCCCAGAGGAAGTTCTTCTGCCCCAGTCAGAAATGTAAAAGTCTGCATTTACTTCCACCCCTCTGGTTCATTGTATTTGTTAATGATTCTGAACAATATTCCAGGATTACTGATGTTCCTTAAGAAGTCAACATTTGAGCCAAATACACACACTTAATGCCATGAAAAACAGCTTGTACTGGAATTATTTTGGGTCTGCAAGAAACTGAATAGTGCTGATTCACAATATCTGTATGATCAGCGAGCTTCCACGAGAGTAGAACCTCTGTTGCTTCCCTGCGACACCACGAGCACAGAACACACCAGTGACAACTATTCTGCCCCTCTGAACTGCTGGCAGGAAGAAGAATTAAGATCAAGGGAAGTAGAGAAAAGGATGCAACAGTTACAGCAGCAACAAACTGCATAACTGTACCACAAAGGAAGATTCTGCTTTTTAGTCATCACGGTTCTTATAGAACGAATTGCTATTTCTCCGCTTACATGATGATGAAAGCACATTTGTGCACCAGGTTAGCAGACTTAGACAGGGGCTTGTGCACAGTGCTGAAAGGAACTTTAAGCTCTGTTCATGTTTAACTAAAAATGGAGCAGTAGTACCTATTTTAATCTTCTAAAGACATTTTCCTTATGACAGGGACCTTTTCTTTCGACGCTTTTATATCCTGCCTCCCACAGCTCCTTTGCTGAATGACTAGCTGACAAAGTCAATCCTGCCCGAGCTTTCCCAGCAGCTACTGTGTGTAACTATGGGGAGTTAGTTTAAAAAACAAGCATGTAACAAGACCTTACAGAACTCAAATATTTGACCTTCCTTTTTGTAAAGGGACATTGCTATGCTTGAGTAACTTCAATTACTCTCTTCTAGGGGTTATATGGGATCTTAGATATCTACTGGCTTTGTGCCGGCTCATTCACAAGGAATTAAAAAAAAAATCTATTACACGCTAGAATCAGTTAAATTACTCTCTCTGTCTTCCAGTGTTGCTTAGAAAGTGGTTGTGATTCACATTTCTAACGCTTGTATTAAATCTGCACAACTTCTACATCCTCCCCATCTCCCGGTTCCAGGTACAGAACAAATACTTAGGGCACCTGCACAAAGGCTGCTTTCACTTTTGCAACTGTTGATTGTAAAATGATACCCTGTAACTAAAATGTCAGCATTAATAGACTTTCAGTTAAGTAGCTCAGAGTACCTGCAAAACCTTATTCAACAAATTCTAGTTCAACATCCAATCTATCAGCAGGACTTTTTTTATCACTCGTTTCCAAGAACAGTATATCAGGTCACAGAAAGATAAATATACTTTACCCTATACTCAAAGTCAGCAAACTCCCTGCCTCCGCGACCTCCTCTGAATCCCCCACGGAATCCTCGCGGGGCAGTGAAACCACCTCTTCCGCCTCCTCGTCCTCTTCCACCTCGGAAGCCAATCGCCCCTCTGCCTCTGAACCCTCCACGGCCACGATTGGGACGCAGTGGTATTCCGAAGGTCTCTGCATTTAGTCTTCTTTCCTCAGCCCAAGTGGGTCGCCGTTCTCTGCCACACAAAAGGAACGAGAAGAGTTTTAAAGCACACTTCAGAAGAGAGATCTGCCTCAATTAAAATTGCCAGAAAGTCCATTAAATGAGAAATGATACAATAGTCACATTGTAAATCCCCACATTATCCCTTCTGCAAGGATCTACGTGCCCACCAAAATCAATTTAACTCAACAAAAAGGGATGGGCTACAGCATCAATTCTAGACTAATTATAAGTTTCCCATATGGAAGTGAACAGTCTGTATCCTCTGCACACCGCATCACATAAGAAAATAAATAAATAAAAGCTGCCTGCCATTTAAAACAAGAAGCAGAAAGTAAAAGCCTACAAGGAAACTGTGCGCTTCACATTCATTTTGTCCACTGCATATGAAAATAAGCTTTACTTTCTTTTGATTCAGTGTTTGCTGTGATGACCAGTGCTGCCCTGTGATACAAACAAGCACCAAGGAGTCCAAGAAGCTTCCACCTGCAGGCCATACCTATTGTCATCGCAGGAGATGTTATCAAAGAAGGATTTGGTTTTGTCATAGTAGCAGTTGGGTCCAAGTGGGTCTTCCTCATCTGCATTCCCTTCACTATTTTGGGTATCAACACCTGAGTCACCTTTGTCTTCTCCATTTACAGGCTTCTCTGGTTTCTCAAGCTTATCTTCTGGAAAATAAAAGTAAACAGAAGCCTTCGGCGTCATCACACTTAACAAAACAGCACTGTTAACTTATTTCCAGACAGACACAAATGATACTGAATGCTCAAAAATACCAAAACCTCTCCAAACTGTATGTGCGTCAGACCAATTTCTGCAAATAAGGAAGTTTGGCTGTTGCTGCCTGGGAGATCAATATCCTCTACATTCTCTGCAGGCTTAATTAACAAAAAAAACTGTGGTCAGATGGATTTGGTCATATTTTTTTATAACCTCCTAGCTTCTTCCTTTCCAGAATTAAAAGCCTCACCCAGTCATTCCCCATATAAAAAACATTCCGTATTTCTGCTCATACCTGTTACCCTTCCTTTCCCTCTGCCTTCTGGCTTTGCTATGTTAGCTCCTTTGAGACGTGGGGCCCACATTCAGTATATGCTGTGAACAGATTTTATCACATATTTCTTTCCTAATAATGCCTGAAGTTCAGCTCACTGCTTTGACTGGTACTGAGAAAGCAGCTGACGGTTCAACAGAACTAGCTGTTACCACCTTATCAGAGAACGCTTTAGGGTTGAAAAGTCCATCCAGTCCAACCCCCCTGCAGTGAGCATGGACAGCTTCAACCACACCAGGTGCTCAGAGCCGCATCCAACCTGACCTTAAATGTTTCCAGGGATGGGGCTTCCACTACCGCTCTGGGCAATCTCTGCCAGAGTTCTACCATCCTCAGCAAAAAGATTCTTCCTCGTATCTAATCTAAATCTCCCCTCTTTTAGTCTAAAATCATTACCCCTTGTCCTATCACTACACTCCCTGATAAAGAGCCCCTTTCCATCTTTCGTTTAAGTCCCCTTTAGGTACTGAAAGGAAGGCTGCAATAACTTTTCCACAACACACACACACACACGAGAATGGCCACTCTGCCTCATAAAATATTTCCATAGCTCTTCATGGTTAGCTTTCCCTCTCCTCATTATTCTGAAAAAATTAGTATCAACAGCGAACTGTCAACTCATTTAAAAATGATCCAGAAAGAGACAAACTGCACAGAACAAATCCTATGGGACTCCACTGGTGTTTCTTCTCTACACTGAAATCTGACCATTTATCCCTATCTTTTGTTTCCCAGCTTTTAGTGAACCGTCTACTGAAATAGGAACTGCCTGTATTAACCTGTAACAGTTTTGTCCAAAAATAGCAGCAGCAGCGTAATGAGCAGGTGGCTGGTCACGAGAGAATGAGGTAATTAAAACAGAAGCTGGCTAGAAAACAAAACAGAAGTGCTGCCAGTTTGGGTCTGAACGATTCCTGTGTTTCTTTGGAAAAGCATAAAAGCAAAGATATGACAGAAACTTTCTTAAATTGTAAGTCTTGCACATCCTCCTAATTGCTTTTGGTCCATTGATAATTGGAAACATAAAATACAGGTTTTCTTTTAACATATCTTTTCCAGAACTCAAAAGTGAACTTGCACTACCAGGACTTCTGCTCAAATTACCCACATTTTTAACCAACAGACTTCTTAGAACAAGATGTATAATATTTGATGGTTAAAATTCTTTCAAAACTCAAACACTGATTCCAGTATAAAGTTAATTAATAGGATTACTCCAGTTCACTTGTTCATTAATACTTTTTACCTTTTTTTTAATGACTGCTACCAAGACTCAGTACACTACGCCTTTTAAAAGCTGTTCTCCAAGGTAGCATTAAAACTGCGAGACAGTTTTTCCAATTCTCAAATCTAAAGCAAAAAACTGGGTTACCTTTTAGTTTGAGTTTATTATGAAATTCTCTATCAATTTCCTCCTTGTTGAATTGTGCATTTGCACTTTCAAAGTCAAAGTCCTTCTCAAACTTCATTGGACCATCCCTCCTAATACCAAATCTTCCCCGGCCTCCTCTGTGGCCTCCACGGCCTCTCCGTGCTGCGGGTGCACCTGGAACTGAAAAGAGGGAAAATCTGTTTGGTTTTGTTGGGTAGATTGTTTTTTTTTGCTTTGAGGGCAGCAGGGGTGGTGGCGGTTGGTCTTTGGGGTGGGGTTTTTGTTTGGTTGGGTTGGTTTTTAATTCCTGAGGTAACAGGTTGGGAGTTCATGCATCCTCTTCCTGCACTGTTGTTAACAGTCCTGTCAAAGCAGCTTGTAACTTGCAGATTCACTTACCATAATTACGGCAGTGACAACACAGAGCATGACAGTACTAAACAACTTTCTAGAAATCATTAAAGGCTTTCTGAAGAGTTGAAATGTTAGTAGCTTTTCAGTCAAGTATTTTCATAGAAAGGTTAACAGGTTTTATTTCATGCTATTTCATTTAGAAATCCATGAATACTGCTTGGTTTTGCATTTTTATTCAAACCACTCAACACAGAGAGCAGCCAGAAGAGATTTTCTCTCCAACGTTAACTTTTTGTCCTTATGTTATTCTCACACAAGGCAAAGTTGTAATCCACTAGAAGCAATTTTTTATTGCTTTATCTGAACTGCAAGATGCCTGGACACTAGAAACAGATGTCCTAGCACTCTGTCACACGCTATACACAATGTTGTATTTGAGCAGACTTATTAAAAACCTAATGAAGTCTGAAAACAATGATAGCTATTTCTCAAAACAAGATTTACCACTTTGTCGTTTGTTTTCATTTCTGAGTTCATTTTCTGATCTTGAAACCTTGTGTGCTTCAGCTAAAGTTGGAAATAAAAAAATGATTTGTTTATCCAATTAGGTATTTTTTTGATCATACTTCTGCATATAGTTGTATGGTTCAGATTTCAGAAAAAAACAAACCTATAAAACAAACCCACTTCATAAAAGGAAACCAAGATAATTTAGAATATATGTTTGACTTCAAAACAAATATATATAATCCAGGTCCCTGTTCACCAGCCTACCAGTAATGGACAGCAGGAAAATCCCTATGCACTACCCTTAAAAGGAGCACTTAGCAGGTGCATGGGAGAAAATTAGCCACATGAAAATCCCCCAAAGCTACCTCGCCTGTGCTCTTGATTCTCTAGCGATTTTTGGCCAGCAGACACCAAGGGTCTGGCTGGTACAGGACTCCTCCTCCCAACTGGTGCTGGAGTAGGCAAGTGGGCTGAAGCTGTTTGTACAGCTTGTTCCATGGTGGGGCTCCTCCGTAAGTGATCTACCGGAGGGCTCGAACGACCTGGGAACAAAACAGAACAAATCCCAGACAGTTATCCACAAATTTGAGTTACTGATAGCAACCAATTTTGACTGACAGGTCTATCTGCCTTACCAGTCAAGACAGCTGTGTCCAAAGAAGAAATAAATATTTCTGCACCCTTAGATTCTCTAATCCAGAATGAAGGTTATTTAGCAATTCCCCTTCCACTAGTCTAAAAGAAGTAAGTGGTAGGACAATGAATCCCTACCAACCCATGCATGATGTGCAGTTAGCTGTGGAATGGAATTTTTTGATTGACTGGAGGTAAAACTTCTCTTTCTGCCTCCCTGGAAAGCCAAGTGGAAAGCGACTGCTCCCAAAGGCAGAGATACAGTTATGACACTGAAACTTCATTTCATCCAGCACACTCCACTGTATGATCACCACAAAATAAATGAATAGCAATAGCTAGTACAGATGTAACGCAAATGACTACAAGAGTTTCCCCACAAAGCGCTGTTTGTACATTTCAATTTGCAGCATGAGTGATTGGAGTCTGAAACATGTTTAGAATATTTGACCCAGCCAAACAAGTTTATGACACCGTATAGGTAAATTTACTAAGAAATTAGAATAAATCAAGAACAGAGTCATTAAAAAACATTTACCTTGAGACATTTGCGTTTTTAGTGATCTCGCATCTGTTGTAAATGCAGAACCAACTGTAGTGCTTTGGGACATGCTAGCACTGCCTGAAGAGTCTGTTCCAAAAGATGTTAAAGAACCTCCTGCTTTGAAAGAAATAAGATAGTTATAAAACCTGGTTTAGACTTTTTTCTGGCCTCCCCTTTTTATTTTTAAATTAGCACTAAATCATTAGTGAGGCCATAGTGGGCAGTTATTCTAAAATACAGAGGTCTGCTCTTCCTTCCCACACACTAAGTAAGTTCAATGTATTGTATGTATTCATAATAAGTTGGTAAGGCTGCCATAGTCATGACAGCATCTTACAGAGTAATAAACAAATATTTACACTTAATATCTTTTAAAAAACAACTGTGACTGTCCCATCTTATTAACTGATATCCAGTTATGGCCAACTCTATAGCCTTCCTTTCACACAGCACAAGATTTTCAGGACCAGGAATAACACCATCACCATAACAGTTACAAGACTACGGAAGTTACTGTGTGAGAAACTAAAAGATGAAATAGAAACCTTTGAAGGAGGAATGACAGTAGGCTGGTGAGTCTCAGAGACCACCTGCAGTATAAAGAAGCAGCTACCCGTGTAGCTCACAAATACTTCCAGCCTGTACTTAATGCCAAGTCGACCTCTCGCAAATGACTGGAGGACTGTGCTGGCACACAGGCTGCTGAATGATCCAAACCCTTGGTTAAGGCACAAGCCACCTGGACAGCCTGGGATACCAGATGTCCACAGCACGGCTATTGGGCTTTNATAAAACCTGGTTTAGACTTTTTTCTGGCCTCCCCTTTTTATTTTTAAATTAGCACTACATCATTAGAGAGGCCATATTGGGCAGTTATTCTAAAATACAGAGGTCTGCTCTTCCTTCCCACACACTAAGTAAGTTCAATGTATTGTATGTATTCATAATAAGCTGGTAAGGCTGGCATAGTCATGAGTAATAAACAAATATTTCTACTTAATATCTTTTAAAAAACAACTGTGACTGTCCCATCTTATTAACTGATATCCAGTTATGGCCAGCTCTATAGCCTTCCTTTCACACAGCACAAGATTTTCAGGACCAGGAATAACACCATCACCATAACAGTTACAAGACTACGGAAGTTGCTGTGTGAGAAACTAAAAGGTGAAATAGAAACCTTTGAAGGAGGAATGACAGTAGGCTGGTGAGTCTCAGAGACCACCTGCAGTATAAAGAAGCAGCTACCCGTGTAGCTCACAAGCACTTCAAGCCTGTACTTAATGCCAAGTCGACCTCTCACCAATGACTGGAGAACTGTGCTGGCACACAGGCTGCTGAATGATCCAAACCCTTGGTTAAGGCACAAGCCACCTGGACAGCCTGGGATACCAGATGTCCACAGCACGGCTATTGGGCTTTTGTGGAGAAGCTGCCTCTACCGCTAGCGAAACATAATGAATATATAATGAATGTAATGAATATATATTAAAAAAATTCCTGACTACATGAACCTTTCCACGCTTGTCTCTCCAAGATAGGTCATTCGGTTCTCAATCATAATTATTGTGATTTGAGTGGCAAAGGCCATGAGAAACTTTCCACTTTTGAGCTGATCTGTGGGGCTGACACAAATTGCAGACTTTGGATGCTGATGGAATTGTAAACACTGATTACTGTCTAGGCACACACATGGAACTTCGCTTACAGGAAAAGACCAAATAACAGAAATGAACATACCAACTCCAACAGCACCGAACTGCTGCCCCACCAGCGGGCTCGGACTAAACTGACTGTAGGCAGGCATTCTGCCAAAAGGACCATAGGACCCCACAGACTGGAACGAAGATGTAGTCGAAGATCCTAGTGAGGACTAAAGACAAAACACATTTGCAAATAATTCATGTTTACACAAAAAGTAGGAAACATTCTGTAAGGCAAGAAATACAGAAACACTAACGCAGTTTCACAGCTCTCAAGTACCACCAGCAGGAGTTGCACCAAATATAGCAAAAGACCTTAGAGGATTGCAAGTGTACTTTGTAAGGAAGCATCAAGGATTTTCTCTTAGGAATTAGTTAAACACTAGAAACAAGCACTTTCATGGAATTATCAAGTTCCATTTAAACCAAGAATTTCCATCTTGTTCTCATGGATTATTTTAAGACACCCTGCAAGCACAACCAACAAACCAACAAATTTCAGACATCACAAATAACTATTTCTGTCACTCCATTTCTATTACAAAACAACAGATTAATTAACCCTGAAGACTTGAAGCTGTGAATTACTTTTTCTTCAGCAAGCAAGCACTTCCTATTCAAGTAACTGCCCTTTAGTACAAAGCCTTTTAAAAACACATTGCTAGAAGAAACACTTTTTAAAAAGTCGTAGTCAGCAAAAGTTGCACAGTAAAATCCAAAAGGAAACAAAACCAAACGAACTAGCAATTTGGGGAGGTCCTTCTAAGCCAAGTGCCTTTCAAAAATGGCATCAAGTTCTACCAGAAGTCATTAGTTATTTTTGAAAAAGAGGCAGCTTTGGCATCCAGCACATTGTGCTAGAGTTAGATTTCAACCTTGATTTCCACAGTCAACTACAAGATTCAATCAAGGAAAATCTTTCTAGAGTTCTTCATAATGGGCTGTGAACTTCACAGCAGCAAACATTTTGATTTTAAACACTCAGCTAGAGAGCACTTAAAAGCTACCAGGTTACATCTGCAGCAACAAACACCTAAAAACGTTTTCACTTACCTGAACAATAGCGGGGTCCTGTGGCAAAGAGCACTGAGGCTTTGGTGGCTCACAGACAGTTAGGTCTTTAATGTCACTACCACGGAATATAATATACTCAAAGACTTCATCGCGAGGGGGTATGGGTCTATCGGTTGGTCTATCTTCTGTACCAAAGGAGCGAACTGCAAAATTGGGAGAGAGAAAAATAAAAACACCCCACATTCAACAAAATGGCTTCAAATATACTGCAGAGATCAACAGCTTTATATAAAAACTGCAACATTTTCTCAAAGGGGAAAAAAAGCTTATTAATTAGGCAGCATATTCTTCACCATTATCAACTGCTCGGGCATAAACAAGTAATTCAATCTTACACATTTCAGTTAAAAATCAAGCAGAAAGACACGTATTCACTTCCTTACTGAGACATCACTTATGCTACCAGTCAGGTGTTGAATATTTCAACTGTTTTGTGAAGATAAGGGGAAACAGTGAAGCATTGTTTTTTGCTACAGTTAACACTTACTGTATATTATAGCAACAGGAACACCAACAAAGGCTAGCAAGCCAGTCCAGTGAATCAAGGATTACATGAGTTCAGATACTCCATATTCTGCACTTGTAAATCAGGAAAAAATTGTTAATACTACTAGAAACTAGAATATTAAAAATTACCTTAGGCAAAGTATTTTTCCATAGATTCAAGGTCTGAGTCAATATTTAAATAAAAATCAGGAATTTAGCGGTGCATATAGACAATTTTCACTAAGAAAAATGCATTCCTCTTGTGGGTCTAAGTTTCACATGATCTCTGTCAAATTAAGCAAACTCACTGAGGCATAACTACTTTCCTAAGCATCCTGCTATCCTGCAACACACTTGAGATGTAAAATTTATTTGTATGTACTTCACTGAATTCCAACCGTTTTCAGAGCGCATTTCTGTTTGTGCTACATATGATCACTACCACTGCATACGGACAGCATCGCTACTTCCACTGCACCCTCCAAGACTTTTCCTCACCTGCCAACTCCAGGTGAACAAGCGAAACAAACTAATCTAACAAGATATGACTTCAAGAGCTAGAATTCTGTAAGCAAAAACTAAAGAGTGAATTCAAACCAGAGACGAAAAAAATTACAGCAGCCATATCCTACTGAACATCAACTTAAACAATCCATCATCACTGTCTTAGCTCCACCCTTTTAAGAGGTTTTTCTTCGCTTTACAAGGTACTCCAGGTCACGCTGAGTAAACAGCTGCATTTTGCTTTAATTTACCAGAATTAGTTTTCCCTCCATTTTCAGAGGCATCAACAGTTTGGAGACATCATTAGGCACTTATTTGCAGCCATAAAGCCATTAGTCAAGAAAAACAGAGCTTCCTGTAGAGCTGTACAAAGCGATACCGAGTCACTTCTCAGGCTTCACCAACCACTTCCCATCACTTGTTTCTTCTGGTACTGTGCAAACAGAGCTTACATCAGCCAAATATTACAAATCTTTGAGAAGCATAATTCAGGGGGCAAGAGATCAACTCCACACTACAATGAAAAAACAGATGAAGTGGTTACAATTACTTTCTTTATACTTAAGATCACCTACTGAGCTGAAATTAATCAGTCTTTCTATTGCTGGGCATCCAAATGACTGCTCTGAATCGTACTATAAAGGGTAAACAAGGTAGAAAAGCATATCCAGTTATGAGAATTTCAAACTTTTGTTATGAAATGTCTTTTCTTCCGCTACAGAAATACCTGAAGCTGAAGAATTTGCAGAAGTTAACTCAAACGCAATACCTTAACATTATCAATTGGTCATGTACTACTGTAGATTATTCTGCAACTTTTCATTCATCATATTTTTCTATTTCACCATCTTGTCTGCAGATGCTCTGGTTATCAGACAGCTGTTAAATTAACTTGGTCCTTCATTCCATCATTCGGCTTGCTGTCTTGGTAAGTACAGCCGGTTGATTTTGTATTGGTTCTCTCTATCACACAGAAATGGTCGCTCCAGTAGCCATTTTGTGTAAAAAGTCACATAAAACCAGCCACAGTGTCACCAGTAAGTATTTTATTTTATTTAGCTAAAGTGAAGGAACTAAGCAGCAGCAGCAACACCACAACTAGAGAATGCCACTCATGTCTACATAAATAAAAATCTGCAGAACTACAGAAGTAGTCTGCCTTGAATGTACAGATAAGTATTTTACTATTAACACCAGTATCACAAGACATATAGAACAGTTTTAATACCTGGCAATTACCTTGATCCATTCTACCAATCCAATCTACCTTTAATCTAACAAAACCTTCTAACTAGTAAAGGGATTTTACTGTATGTCAAAAAGAATTTCTTTCTCTCCCCATCATAAAACTATGAAAATATCAAAAGGAAGTATTTTCATTTTCAATAACAAGAATTAGAAGCCACCCTTAAGATACTCAGCTGCCTATGCAACCAGATCATGACACTGATAAAGTGAACAATGGTTTTGCAATAAAACACATCAACAGCTGCTACCAAGAGCTTGGGGTTTTTTTTCTCTACCTCTCCATTGTCCCAAACCAAACTTGTCTTTGTGCAACTTTCTGCAAAACATGAAGACAATTTTGTTTAATGATGTTAGCTCTGCTGGGAAGGGATAAGCAAACTCCTCTGATTTGGGGTTCAACCTTCCCTTCACACCCAAAGCAATAAAAAAACCCTATCCCTGAGTCCAATTTCTTCTAAAACAAGGGACCGGAGCTACATGTGCAGCAGTCTAAGAAAGCAGTTTACTATATGGGCTGCTCAATGTTTTTTTGCAGTGTCTATCCCAACTAGGTCCTTCAGAGTAGCACAACATAAAAAGTTGACTGTTACTTTTAATATTCGGCAAAGGGATAGCTATCATTACAGCTTCTTCTTTCCTAGTCTGGAATAAGGTTGCCCACAATCTGAACCCATTAAAGTAAAAAGTCTAATATTAAAGGTGGTGAGCACAGCAAGATTTTAGAAATAAATGGCTTTTAGCATAGTTTTGCACAATCAGAAACACCAAGTTGTCAGTCTCAAAAAGACAAGGTATTTGAGCTGCAGCGGTCCCAGAGCTCTCCTGGGCTATTTCCTCAGACTACATCCTTCCTCCAGAACAAGGTACAGTGGTTCATAAATAGCAAAATACTGAAGAGCCAGAGGAAATGAAAATAAGCAATGTGACAGGTAACATAAACTTATTACACTCCCCAGGACTATGGCAAATCCATTTAAGCTGACCTTGTCAATTTAAGTCTTCTGTTATTTTGTTTTTTAAATAAGCCAAACTGGCTTTAAGACTTATAAACAAAANTGTCTTTGTGCAATTTTCTGCAAAACATGAAGACAATTTTGTTTAATGATGTTAGCTCTGCTGGGAAGGGATAAGCAAACTCCTCTGATTTGGGGTTCAACCTTCCCTTCACACCCAAAGCAATAAAATAACTATTCCCTATTAAACTTTCTTCTTTCCTAGTCTGGAATAAGATTTGCCACAACCTGAACTCATTAAACTAAAAAGTCTAATATTCAAGGTGGTGAGCACAACAAGATTTTAGAAATAAATGGCTTTTAGCATAGTTTTGCACAATCAGAAATACCAAGTTGTCAGTCTCAAAGAGACAAGGTATTTGAGCTGCAGCGGTCCCAGAGCTCTCCTGGGCTATTTCCTCAGACTACATCCTTCCTCCAGAACAAGGTACAATGGTTCATAAATAGCAAAATACTGAAGAGCCAGAGGAAATGAAAATAAGCAATGTGACAGGTAACGTAAACTTATTACACTCCCCAGGACTATGGCAAATCCATTTAAGCTGACCTTGTCAATTTAAGTCTTCTGTTATTTTGTTTTTTAAATAAGCCAAACTGGTTTTAAGACTTATAAACAAAAAGCAACCATAACATGTTAAAAAGTAAGTTACTTTTTGTCAGTGTAACACACACACCTAAGCAGCTAGCTAGAAGAAAACTGTTGAGTCTAACAGGATTCACATGCATAACTTTATGCCCCAGTAGATCCACTAATTTCATATTAAAGTGCCACAAGGAAATTTCTGTACAGATTTTTACTGGCCTCAATGTTACTACGATGCTATATTTTAATGCATACTACATTACACCACTACAGCATCCAAGCAAAGCATTGCAGCTTTCCCTATCAGTTAACAGAAATTGCTACCTGTTGATTAACAAAGAAAAAACCAGCATTTTCCAGAAGTCAAGCAACATATTCAGCTAGCAAGAAAGGCCTCTGTTTCCACATAATGTGAATTGTTGCAAATATGTAGTTCAGCCTCTGTGCACAGCACTGACACGATCTTGTCAGCCTCACTTCCCATGTACCATACGTACAGAGCAACCAGTCTTTCCTCACTCTTCAGGCACCCACGAGACAACTGAAATGAGACCACAACTACCAGAACAGCTAATTGCAATTGCTGTCTCTCTTCAACACATCACAACCCTTTCCCAGTAAACATGCTCAGATGCCTCACGCAACATTACAGGAAGAGCAGTAATGTAAAGGAGCCAGCTCGTGGTAGACTCGCTCCTTCCAAAGAATTAATTTGGTTTGCATTCCCTTACTTGCTGGGGTGGAGAGTTAACAGGGAGACAGATATGAGGAAAGTAGCCCAGAGAGGGGTTTGACAAGAAGAGTTTTTTTTAATGTGACACACTGAGCACAGGGCTGTTTTGGCACACGTGCTTTAAACCTCAAGGCACAGAGGCAGCATGCCGCTTAACTGCCTGAAAAATAACTTTATAAGAACTTGGTAAAAACTCCACCACTATTATTCCTGCTCCCACCCTGAACTACAGGGAAGGTTCAAATCTTCACAAGAATTCAAATTTTTTTCTGTCTCCATTTCCAAATCTTACACAACATTAACGGAGTGAAAAAGTCTAAGAGAAAAGGAAGTTCTATCTTATGTGCCATTAAGCTATGGAACACACTACTCCAGATGGCTGAAAATGCCAGAAGTTGAACTACTTCTTAAATTACTGAAAGCATTTCATTACTATCTATTAATTACAATAGTTCCAAATGCAACTCTCAATGGTCCAACGGCTGATAAGTGAAAATTGATGCATTATACTAGAGATACGGTATATATTTTTCTGTTTCTTATACTCACATGCCTAAAGATTCCCTGCTGTTGGCAAAACCTTTTCTGATCCAATATGGGTGTCCTTACCAATATTAAAAATCCATCTCTCTAAATCAGGGCCTTGAAATAGAAAGACATTATACATTACTAGCACAAACAATCACGGGCAGTTTTTAATGCTGCAGCATGCGAGACCAAGCCACAATTGGCCACAATTACTCTACAACTGCCCTCAGGTAGGGCAGCAACCACTTTACAGCAGGAAATTTTACTCCTAACCATGACCCACAAATGCTCTATTCTTCAATTGGTTGGACTAAATCATGTCTGAAAAGGTACGAATTAGAAGTATGAATTAAAAGGACATCACAAGTTAATTTGACTTGAAACTTGAGAACAGTGGTTCCAAACACTTAAAAGCTGGCAGTCAAAGAAATAAATGTACACGCTAATAGTGTATAAAAACCTCACATAACTGTTTAGCTTGCTTAATACTTGGCATCTGATAAATCTGTGAGTTTTCACTGTTATTTAAATAACAATACACTTTGTGAAAGGCTGCATTGCTTTCCCCTATCAGATTGCAGCTTAGAATAAAAGTGCTATGCTCAATATTTAAACAGTTGCTGTTTTCCTCATGAGACAGAGGCCACAATATTTGCTAGTGAAAGGATCGCAGCTTTGTAAATAAAATGCTGATTAGAGAACTATAAGAGATTGCCCCTCAGTAAGCGAAGGCTGTAATCAGTACCCCATTATAAATACAAAAAAAGAAATCTTATTTCTGTCTAAAACCCCAGAAGATTTAAGATAAATTAAAACATCCCATATGTGCAACTTCATGAGATTAATCTCAGGCTTCGGTTTAGGCCACTGGAGTCCTACCGTTAGGCAAATCTGTAGTTACTCAAGAACAGATTCTACCTCTGCTTTTGCACTTAATTACACAATTTAAGTTAGGAAATGAATAGCAATAAGCCTCCCTGCACTCAAGCCAGGTAATAGTCACACTAAGCCGGCTACACAGCAGAGCAACTGAAAGCATCAAGTCACCTTTTGGAGGGTTGGGGTGGGGGGTTGTCTCTTTTTCTGGCAGAAAATTTTGCATTTGTGGTCAAGATCCACAGCAAACGGTTCTGGTTTGATTTCTGGACTCACTACAGGAAGAGGAGACAACTACTGTCCGATCAACATATTTACACCTACAAATAGTTCAGAAGATCGATCTGTTGTTTTCACACACAGACCTCGCCACACCTGTCACCTTATATACGTGCTCTCAGACCACATTTACACGATCTAAACCTACATTTATTCAGAAACCGGAATACTCTAGAGTTAAGCATTTTGTTCACAAGCACAATGACCTGTTTTGCAGTCTAATACGGTTGTTATCAGCTTCCAGATTAATCTCCAGATTTTTGGTGCCAGGTGGCCTAGAAATACTGGTTTACTCTCTTCTGAATCACAACACTGTATTACAAAACACATTCTTCAGCTAACTCAGCCAAGTTTTATTCAAGCAAATGTAATGGTTTAGATTTACATTTCTGATGAGAGTTGTAGAAAGGGAGCAGATTAGATTTGTAGCTGTAGTTTGATCTGTCTTAAATACGCACACTTTGGCAGATACGCCATAAGATGACTGAACCACTCTTGAGAAGCCATGCAAAATTGGCTTTGGTCAGCACTAAATCTCTCTAATTTAGGCCAAGACTACCACAAGCTCCTCAAGGATGAGATTCTTCTGAGTGCTTTTGTACAACCGCTACCAATCACAGCATGTAACTGAATTTCTTAACATTTATTTCTAATTGCGGTGCTCATCTTTTTCTCATATAAACAAACGCTGTCCTTTTTAAACAGATAATGCAACACCAGCAAGGTAATTTAACCTAAAGGCAACTCTAGAAGTAAGTAAATTCACATTATGAAAGCTAAATGCTCCATAAATGAACTGTGCAGGCCCGGGACCAAACCTACAATAAGGTATAACAAAGCATGCATGTAAGAATTTATGAAACAAAGCGAACTATTTCTTAAATAATAATTATCAGGAGGAAGAAGGGGGAAAAAGATGGCCTTAAAGTGGCAAGGCACAAACCAGAAGTACCACAAAGGCCAATGCCAGATGAAAGCAAATCAATGGCTACACAGTACAGGCTCCGAAGACCAGCTATCACACACACCAACTATGTATAAACATAACAAACTGCCCTTACACTACACTCCTAAGCCTGTGGCATCAAACAGGAACTGAGGTTTGGAATACTTTCAGTCTCAAATATTTAATTACCACGAGGAGCAATTTTCCCCCTTACTTAATGCCTGGATAAACTCTACTTTTATTTATGCATTTAGATTACCCAGCAATAATTCAGAGTCAAAAAACGAAAAGCAAAATATCACTGAGTTCTGCAGAATCTATCATAAAGAAGATATTAAAAATTCTGACTTAATGTTTTACGTGAATATTGCACATTCATTGCCATGGCTGATATACTTGCGTTGAATGCACTGTCACGCACAAGAAACAGGAAAGTCCTTCAGATGGCCAATTTCAAAGCTTTTTCTTTTTATCCCCAAGTTCCCGACTCACTTCTCGGTAAATGCATCTTCCTAATTTTCTTATACATCCGCACATACAGCCTCGGTTGGTGTCTGTACACCATTTGCATTTAAACAGTGCCATACGCCAACCTCTGAAACGAAGAGGTTGCAGCGTTTCTTTGGCGACAACCCAGCACTCATGGGATCCGCTTTACACCTCAGTTGTCTCCCACCTCAGTATGCAGAAGAGTTCAGTTGTACGTGGCCCTGTACCCTGCAGGGCTGGAATTCTTAGATGCAAAGAAATTCTCTTTCCAGCCTCCCCCCCCAACTCTTTCACACACAAACTCTGGACAACTTCCTCCACTATAAGCTTCACCCTTTCACTCTACCCAGGCCTCCCTTTAGTGGCTGAGATCGTGCCTCTGCTGCTACTTGCAACCTCTCTGTGACCCAGAGAGTGATAGGAGCGGGTCCCTTGGCTCCCAAAGCCCTTGCTTACCTCCACCTCAGCCAGGAAGTTGCTCCATCCCAGAGGATGGTGCGAGGATGCAGTTGTGGCCAAAACTACGCAGGCTCCCACTGAAACTGGACTGTGATGAGCAGCTCAACAGGAACCAGCAATACGCGCTCACAGCTCAGAGAGCCAATTGCATCCTGGGCTGCACCTAAACAAGTACGGCCAGCAGGGTGAAGGATGGGATTCTGTTCCTCTACTCCACTTTCAGGAGACTCCACCTGCAGCCCTGTGCCCAGTTCTGGAACCCCCAACACGAGAACAACACGAAACAGTTGGAACGAGCCCAGAGAAGACCACAAAGATGATCTAAGGCTGGATTACCCCTGTTATGAGGGCAGACTGAGACAGCTGGGGTTGCTCAGCCTCGAGAAGGCTCTGAGGAGACCTCATAGTGGCCTTCCAGTACTAAAAAGGGCTCCAAGAAAGCTGGAGGGATTTTTTTATGATTGCATCGAGTGAGAGCAGAAGAAGAAATAGATTTAAATTGGAAGAAAGAAGATTTAGGGTAGACACTAGGAAAAAATTCTTCACGAGAAGGGTGGAGAGTCTCTGGCTCAGGTTGCCGAGAGAAGCCGTGGCTGCCCCATCCCTGGAGATGGTCAAGGCCGGGTCGGATGGGGTTTGGAGTCCCTGATCCAGTGGGAGTTGTCCCTGCCCATGGCAAGGGGTGGGACAGGCCAGGTTTTGAGGTCCTCTCCAACCCAAATCATTCCACAGCTCCACAAAGCCCGCTGAGCCCCGTAGCCGCTGCTGGGCCCTCCCTCAGGGGATTTTAGGCCTCCCTCCCGTCCCCCCCCGCCCGGCCCTCACCCTTGGCCAGCGCCACCGTGGAGTTCTCGGTGTCGATGGTGTACAGGATCCCCTCATAGCGGATCTCGGCCTTGGAGATGAGGCTGATCTTGCTGCCGATGTAGGGCGTCCCCCCGCTCATGGTGCCGGCTGCTCGGTCAGGGACCTCCCCCCCCGCCTCCTCCCCAGCCGAGCGCAAACAGCCGAAGGAGCTCGGCTCCGAGTCGCAGCAGGCGCTCTTCTCCTCCCGCGTCGAGCGCGACCTCCCGCCGATCCCCGGGCGCCGGCTCTCCCCGCGCAGACTCCCTCAGCACAACCCGTAACCACAGCGCCCCGAGCCGCCCAACATGGCCGCCGCCTTCATCTTCCCTCACAACCACCACCCCCCCCTTCCCTTCCCCGCTTCGCTCCGGCCGCGAAATGGATGCCGGGAGCCGCGCGGATCTCGCGAGAGGCGCCCCTAGTCTCGCGAGAACCGGCGGGGCGGGGCCGGGGGAGCCGCGGGCGTTCCCGCCTCGAGTTCGGGGCGGGTGTCAGCGCCTTTCTGAGCCTCTGGCGGGGTCTGAGGGAGAGAGGGAGGGGGTGCTGAGCAGAGACTGAGGGGACAGGGAGAAGGGGAGCAGGTTTAGGCTGAGAGGGGATTGAGATGAGATCATAGAATGGTCAGAGTTGGAAGGGACCTCGCAGCCCATCCAGTCACACCCCTATCATGGGCAGGGACACCTCCCACTGGATCAGGGACTCCCAGCCCCATCCAACCTGGCCTTGAACCCCTCCAGGGATGGGGCAGCCACCACTTCTCTGGGCAACCTGGGCCAGAGCCTCCCCACTGTCATGGTGAAGAAATTCCTCCTTACGTGCAGTCTAAATCCGCCCCTCTCCAGTTTCTACCCATTGCCCCTTGTCCGATCAGGGCAAGCCTTTGCGAACAGCCCCTCCCCATTTTTCTTGTGGCTCTTTCAGGTACTGGAAGGTTGCTATGAGGTCTCAGCATTCTCCAGGCTGAACAATCCCAACTCTCTCAGCCCGTCCTCCTATGGGAGGTGCTCGGTCATCTTTACAGCCTCCTCTGGACCTGTTCCAACAGTTCCATCTCCTCCTTATATTGAGGATTCCAGAACTGGACACAGTACTCCAGATGAGGTCCCACAAGACAGGAATACAGGGGCAGAATCACCTCCCTCAGCCTACTGGCCACACTGCTTTTGATGCAGCCCAGGACATAGTTGGCCTTCTGGGCTATAAGCGCACGTTGCCAGCACATATTGAGATTCTCGAGGGAGAAATGTTCACCTGTGAGGGCAAGGAAGCCCTGGCCCAGGTTGCCCAGAGCAGTGGCGGCTGCCCCATCCCTGGAGGGGTTCAAGACCGGGTCGGATGGGGCTTGGAACAACCTGACCCAAACCTTATTTGTGTCTGCAGCTCCCTGAAAGGAGGTTGTGGAGTGGTGGGCTCTTCTCTCAAGTAACGAGGTGATAGGATGAGAGGAAACGGCCTCAAGTTTTACCAGAGCAAGTTCAGATCAGACATCAGGAAAAATTCCTTCACCAAAAAGGTTCTCAGGCACTGGCAGAATTTCCAAGTAGAAACACTTGTTCAAACTCCAAATTTAAGTCAGCTGTATCATTCCATAAAAGCAACACTCATTTGCTAAGCAATTCTTTGATATATAGATCTCCCGCCTATCCTTAATTCTCTTTTCCATAAGCACTACTGTGCTTTTGCATGGTCTCACTGCACCCTCTCCTGTTTATGCATCCTGACCACACCTTTGGGCCTTCTGTACTTTTACTTATTTAAGAAATACATACTGGTTTAATTTCCAGAGACATTGAATTTATCCCAATAAACTGATGCAACCCATTTTTAATGCATTTTAAAAGCAGTTTATTTTATCATAAATCTCCTCCTAAATGTATAAATAGATCCTCAGGATAAACTACCCTGAATAAAAAAAGTAACCTACATTGTGAGGAAACAGATGGCAACAGACCAGCAGTTATTAGTGGTTTATTCTTGTGACTGAAGCAGGTCATACGATGCATGATGTAACAGATTGAGCCTGGGAATGGAGGAGAGCTGTGTGCATGTGTGCACCAGGACTCCCTCACACGTCTCCATCAGTGCACTGTGCAATTCAGTTGGGTTATTCACTGACACCTTTTTCTGTTTTGTGGAAAACCCCCAAAATCACACAGTGAAGAACACAAAGATCTCTAAGATCATCAGGTCCAACCATCAGCCCAACACCACCGTGCCTACTAAACCATGTCCCAAAGCATCACATCTACAGGTCTTTTAAATCACTGCAGGGATGGTGACAGCACTACATCCCGGGGCAGCCTGCTCCAATGCTTCATCGCTCTTTCAGTGAAGACATTTTTCCTAATATCCAACATAACCCCCCCAGCACAACTTAAGGCCGTTTCCTCTCATCCTATCACTTGTTACTGGGGAGAAGAGACCAGCATCCACCTCACCAGCCCCTCAGTGTCTTTCTTGCAGTGAGGGGCCCAAAACTAAACCCCAGATTTGAGGGGCACTGAGCACCTACTACACAGGGACGATGCCTACTCTACTCCTGCTGGCCAGACCATGGCTGATACAAGCCAGGATGCCACTGTCCTCCTTGGTCATCTGGGGGTGGTGAGGCCCAGAGGAGGCTTGGTCAGAGCAGTGGTGACTGCCTCATCCCTGAAGGGGTTCAAGGCCAGGTTGGATGGGGCTGGAGCCCCTGATCTAGTGGGAGGTGTCCCTGCCCATGGCAGGGGTGGGAATGAATGGACTTCCCTTCCAACCCACAGAATCACAAGGTTGGTAAGGACCCACTGCATCATGGAGTCCAACCATAAACCCAAACTGTTCTATGACTCTATTTACCAGCGAAGAGCTGCCTGTCCAAGCCCTGCCTCTGGCCAACCTGCCTAAACTCCCTGCGGACACAGAGCCTCCTATACACCCCCAAACTGCAGCCCCTCGGCTTGGGGGGAGCTCCCCGCCCTGTCCCCACTTCCCGCCCGCAAAAGCAGAGAGGCTCCCGCCATCCCGGCCCTGGCCCCGCCCACCACATATAACCACGCCCACAAACCAGCGCTCGACACAGAAACCACGCCCCCCCAAACGCTCCCCCCCCGCCCACCACCTTAATCGCGCCCACCGAGGCCCCGCCCCGCCGGCGGGGGCGTCGCCAGGCGGCCCCTCCCAGCGTGCCCCGCGCGCGGCAGAGCCCGGCGCGCCTGCGCGCTGCGCCGCCGGCTCCCAGCTCAGCGCAAGATGGCGGCGGGCGCCTCCGACCCCCTGGAAGAGATGCTGCTCTTCTCCGACGAGGTGGACGAGAAGGCGGTCAGCGACCTGGTGGGCTCCTTGGAATCGCAGCTGGCCGCCGGACGGAGCTCGGCCGAGGCGCCCCAGCCCAGGACCTCCGCCCCGTCCCAGCAGCCGCAGCGCCAGGGCAGCCCCGTCCCGCAGCCCCCGGGGCGCCCCGCGCCGCCCCCCGCTCCCGAGCCGGCGGCGGG
>WAAB01008611.1:30653-53797 GCA_013389865.1 Piaya cayana
AAAAGCTAAGCACATTCCATAGTAGGATTTACAAGAATTAACTTTTCTAATATACTGCATTCCTGAGAAAGGTTTGATTCCTTTGATTCACCTCTGGCTACGATCTGTCTACACTTCAAGTTTTGTCTGTTATGCCTACGTTTTCTTTTTTTATATGGATTGACAGGTTAGTGAGCTTTCCTACCCCAAACTCTTCAGTGGAGTGTGTTTATTTCAACTCCGAAGTGATCTTTTTTCAAGGTGTATTGCTTTAAAGGTTATTTTGCAGGCTGCATTGGTTTAAAATTTTATAGGGAGGTTGGTCAGCTTCAGGCTCTGGGACTAGAGCTGAATTATGGTACCGAAATATAAAGGCAGATATCTTCGGATGCTAGTACAGGGCAGCTGTGCCATAATAATCATGGAGTTTCAGATAGCTTTACAAAAGGTTTTTGTCAGCAGAAGTGGCAAGTGATTCCATGTAGAAAGAGGTGAAGAGGGTATCTTCTTTTTTTTTTTTTTAGTTGATTGTTGTATAGGTTGCATGAAAGAACTTAAACCTGTGTTTCCTGATGTTTAACACTCGATTGCTATCCCAGTAAGGCTTTTATAGTCTAAAAGATCATTAAGTGTAATTCAAAACCAAAACCAATGATAAACTTCTTGGAAGAGAAGGAAGCCAGAATAAAATTGAAGGCTTGAAAAGAAATTACTAACATGTGGCAATCTAAAGCGCAGAGTAGCCAACTAGAATGAAGGATTTAGGAATGAGTATTGCTGGGAAGATTTTATCTCAGTGGAATGGAAAGACATAAATAAAAGCCTGGAAACGCTTAAAGAACTTTATGCTCTCAGAAAAGAGATAAGTGCAGTATTGGATGGAATTCATAAAAGAACTTTTCATAGAAAAGGCAGCTACATATTTTTTAAATTTATGGTACCTGGAAGGATAAGACGACTTGTAGAAGCCTTCAAAGATAAATGTATTTCAGGAAGAATAAACACAGAGGTAAACCTCTGTTAACGTTCACATTTTTTGACTAGTTTGATGACAACAGAAATCCAGACAAGCTCTTCTTTTCAGTTTGTCTCTCTGTCTTTGGTTGTTTGGATCTTTCTTCGTAAATAAGTACAATCCCTGCTTTAGTAGTGACTGCAAGGGACTGTATAGCATGCTCTCTAGCAATGGATCCTGGGACAAGTGCACAGCATGAATATGAAACAGAAGTTGTGGGGTGGGACTGTACCAAAACTATGATCTCAGTCTGTTAAAATGAGCTTGTTTTGAGCTGTTTCGTACTTTTAGTTTTCATGTATCTTTAACTGCTGTGGCCAGCCCACAGAATTAAAATTCAGAGTGAAAACTTACATAGCAAATTAGATATTAATAAATTGTTTGTAGTTTGAAAGCGTTTGAGGAATACACCTTTATTGTACATAGACTCTTAGGAAGCAGACAAAAAACCAGACCTGCTGCTTGGCTTTGTGTGTTTAGCCTTTATTTGAAGGCTGGAGTTTGGATCCCAAAGTCAGCTTGAAGATGTGTGCACAGCAGATGTTGGGAGTCGATCATCTCAGCCGCAGGCAGCTGTTCTCTGCTTGTATGAAGCAGTTAAAGTTGCAGGAAGTGTGTTATCTGACTTGCTGGATTTATATAACAATAAACCTATGAGGATCCTGCACGTTCTTGGGTTTGTTGAGATACCTAAAATCTGGAAGTATTAGAAAGATGTAATAGCTTTTGTGCAGAGCTCTACCCAAGTAAATACCCCACTGTGTTATACGTATTCCTTGACACTTGTCAGTGCTAATAAGCTGGTTGAGAACAGAGGAAACCAGCAAGGCCTTGGGAATGATCAATGTCTTGCAGGATGCAGCAGTTTGATTATTTTAGCGTGGCAGGATTAGAATCATGATCTCATAGCTTGTCAGGATTTGTCTCCTTTGACAGATCTTTGTGGTAGCTGCACACACTTTACTGCATGATTTCTTTATTTGTTGTGATTAACAAGAATAAGAAATAATCAATAATTAATCTTGTCTTGGGGAGAAGCACATTGACCTTCCCACAACTATGTATGTGGGCTGCAGACTCTGCCTGTGTTTTATATATGTTTGACCTTAAAACTAGATTGTAAAGGTTTAAATTCTAAAGATTTATCATATCAGAGCTAGATGCCAGGCTAATATTTCATCAGGTGGATGCTTTATAAACATAAACCATTCATTTATTTCTGAGGGAATGTCCAATGACAAATATTGTGCTAAGGTTTTAGAAGTGATCACAGAATCGTTTGGGTTGGAAAAGACCTTTAAGATCATCGAGTCTAACCGTAAACCAAAGGCTGCCAAGTCCACCACTGAACCATGTCCGTAAGCACCACATCCACAGATCTGTCAGTTACTTGCTTGAGTAATTAATTATAATTAATCAAAAATTATCATTATAATTAATCAAAAAAGTGATCAAGTTCTAAAAACCAGGAAATTGCGTGTACTGAATAATAATTTTTCAGATTGTGACTATAAATTCATCTTCTTACTGCTGCTGCTGGAGGCTCGACTTTTTAAAATGAGTATCCTAAGTTTTACATGGAAGTACTCAGTCTTACAGGAGATGATAATAGTTTTGGATTCATTAGAAAGTCCACTTTTTTAATACTGTGAATACATTTTCAGTGATAACATGCTCGTTTGAAAAAGCATATTTAATGATATGAAAAAGATTTGGATGTTTAAAGCAAACATTGGTTTGTGGTGAGTGTACATAATTTAAATTGAGCCATTTTTTCCTTCGTGATTTTAGTTACAGTTCTTGATTCATATTAATTTAGCTGAATATTAAGAAGTGATTAATGATGCCAAAAATTTTATCTGTAGTGGGATCTCAGTTAAGGTACAGGATTTTCAGGAAACAATACGTAATTTTATGGAACTTCAGTTTGTTTGGGACCCTTGTATTACAAGCAGGACAATTAAGCATTGGGTTGCATGACCGTATTCTTCAGGAGTAGTAAGTAAATTCAGAAATCTTTTAAAACTGATTATTTAGATTGCATTAAATGTTTGCCTCCAAGTCTTGTTTTGAAGCTTATACTTGTGAAATTAGGAAAAATAGGTAGGTGCTGCCATCTAGTTTTCCTTTGGTGAGTTTCTTTAGTTTACCTACAGTTTATTGCTTGTCATGCTTTTAAAGCAGGTTTTGTTTGCTGGCTTCGATATCTTAACACCCAGTTGGTTTTACATTCATAACCAAAAAATAAGCTGCTTATTTTAAATTGTTTTTAATGAAAAATATTTTGTTAGTTAGAAAATTAAAGTGCTGCTGTGTGCCAGGAATATTAAAGTGAGTATCATACAAGAAATACCAATATAAGTCCAGCCCATAGTATTTTATTATGGAGTGTCTGTTACCAGAACTTAGAAATCTGATGAAATAATGGATGTTGGAATTTTCACGGGACTGCTGCTGGAAATGGATTTATCCTAGAGTTGACAAATGTTTTGTTTCACGTTTGATTCAAAATATGTTTTCCATTATTAAGTTGCTTTGTATATTTTTAGCAATCAGAAAATGAAGTATAAAGTTATAGGTGAAGTTTGGTGGTTTAGTCCAAATATTTAAGCACGTAAGCGGGCTACTTAGCAATTCTTATGCCACAAAAACGTTTACCAGTCACTTGAGGTTTCTTTTCATTGCATAAATAGTCCAATTAATAGATATGGATGTGTTTTTAAAACCACAACCATTCTCTCTAGCTTTGTGTTTTCTTGGTTAGGTGTTTCTCCAACTTCTACTCTTCAGATTTTCAAGTTCATCATATAAACTTTATTGACGTGTTTTCTGTGTTAGGTGTCTACTTTCTGTTAAGTTTCGCTTTACGATGCTTTATTAAAATTAAAAAACAAAGACTTTTGAACTCATGACAAGTGTTGAATCGCCTGCTCTGGAAGTGGTGATATTTTGCCATGAAACCAGTGACACAGACGACAGCAGCTTGGTCTTTGCCGTCGCACGTGGTGCTGAGAGTGATTCGAACTTGGCTGATGTTTCACGAGCTGTTCTTGCTCAAGCAGAGCCTTTCAAATCCGAGCTAGTTCTGATAATATGCTATGCCTGTGTGTTCAGCAGGATCTGTATTTTTATGACATCTTTTAATTTTGGTTACTTTTTCTTGCCTATTGAGCTCTCTCTTTTTTTTTTCTTACTGTTTTTCACACCATTCTGCTTCTCTGACCAATGCTTATTTTGCTTAAAATTTCTGAAAAAAAGTAATACGAGAAATATTTGTTGTTGCCTGAGGTGCGTTACTGCTCTGACCAAATAAGCTGTTCTGTACTGTTTATTTTGTGTTTTTTGATTTCTCGTGCAATATTCTGGAGAAGACATTTGTGTTAGAAGGGCAGGTAGGTTGAAAGGCTAGAGAAGGTACGAAATGTGTGGTCTTTGCTTTGCTTTAACCACAAAACCATTTTCCTTCCTTTTCTTCATAGTGAGTGAATCTTTTCTGTATAAGCAGATAAGTTCTCACTGCTTCCAAATTCTACTGTTTACATTTTCCATAGCATTAACATATCTTTTAAAATCTCTAAGAAAACACTCAGTCTGTGTACAAGGGAAAAACCTTTTCAACATTACTTTCGTAGATTTAGGAAATGTAAAAATATGTGATGCTTTTAATAAAATAACACAGTTTTTGAAAATCTATTCCTTACTAAGTCTGTCCTGGTAATTTGGGAATTTAATAGCATCACAGCAAACCTTAGCTCTTTTTCTTTAAAGAACATTTCTTTTAGAACAATTCTTTTAGATTGTTCCAGTAGGATCTTGATGCATTGGGTTATGATTTTTTTATATAATGTTGATAATTTGTGTTTTTTTCTTTTTGATGGATTTCTCATGAGATCTGTCTAGTTTTCCTTTCCCACCAAATGCAGCTATTTGTTTCTAAATAGTTTTTACCAGTTCTTCTTGAAGTATTTGTCTTGGGAGTCCTCATAGAGTCTTTTGGCAACCTGTAGCTATCATTTGAAGATCATTTTCCTGATAACTAAGAATTTCTCTAGGCTAGTTCCTTGTTGTGTTTGACATCTGCTCGTTTCATTCTTATCTTTTGAACGATTATGGGGTTTGGAACCATGTCTGTCAACAGTTGTGTTACTTTGTTTGCAGTTCTTTTGTGGAAGGGCTTTGTCTTCCTATCCAGCACATTAATAGATTTTACTGCCTTTTTGTATCAAGGGCTTTTGTCACCTATTGACTTTTAAACCAGGGAGAATTTAGTCTTCATGTTGCAGTTTGCTCCTGTTCTGTTTGGAAGGGACCTCAAAGCCCATCCAGTTGCACCCCCTGCCATGGGCAGGGACACCTTCCACGGGATCAGGGGCTCCAAGCTCCATCCAACCTGGCCTAGAACCCCTCCAGGGATGGGGCAGCCACCACTGCTCTGGGCAGCCTCACAGCAAAACATTTCTTCCTAGGATCTACTCTCAATCCTCCCCTCTTTCAGCTTAAAACTGCCCCCTCCCTCATCCTACCCCTGCAGTCTCTGATAAAGAAAGAATATGCAGTTTTGCTTTGAAGTATATTCCTGTGATGGAATGTGTGATGGATCAAGTATATTCCTGTGATGGTTCTCAGCATTTGAGAGCTGAGAAAAAGTTCTCTAGCTGTTGGTCTGAGTTGTGTATGTGTTGCTATCTGGCCTCAGATCTTTCCTGGGACTGAGCAGATTCCAGAAGTTTGCCTGGGTACCTGCTTGCTTTGTAAATCCTCACCTCTTGGAGCACTTACTGACAAGAAAGGGGCAGATCACAGAGGCATACTGAATTTTTAGGTTGTAAACACTAATTTTAAGCAAATCAATAGGATATACGACATTTACCGTGTTTGTTAATTTATTTGTTTTTAAATGCAAACATTCATCACGTAAATATAGTTTCATTTAGCCAATGTTTCAAGGAAATCAAAGCAGGTGATCTTCTTTCCAATGGAGGAAAGAAGTATGATATTTCAAATGAGAAAAAGCTTCTATGATCCTCCTTCCAAACCCCCAGCTGGTTCTACCTATTCACGATGGTGCTGTTTATTGCCTCGAGGCTGTCTCAGTATGAAAGACATCCCTGCTCAAGATTTTAAAAATCTTGAAAGCTATCCCAACAAAACAAGGGTTTGTTCAGATGTCAGGTATATTCTTTTGTTTTCATGATTTTTTCCCCCAAGTACAGAAGACTGGTATCCAGTAGCTGATGTTGCTGGACTGATGGGTAAGAAATGCCTGGGGCTTGGAAGGCCTGCCTGGGCCTTTGTTCCTTTTGGAGATCTCATAAGTACTGGATATTCTTTGAAGAAGCATTTTATCTAGGTTTAATAGGCAATGTAAAATCTAAAATAAGTAGTTCTTTATGAAAATATTAATTACGGAGACATAAAATATAAATCAAGGGAAATTAGTTTTATCTTGTGAGAAACAATGTTGTCTGTGATTTATTACTCCAGCCACTTAGAACATTTGGTTTTGTTTATTATTAAAAAGTTTTGGTAATCAAGTTACTAAGGGGAAAAGCATTAAAATGCTGTTTTTTCCTTTATCAGCAACCAACGTCTGTAGCCACATCTACTGTCCGCCTGGGACTCCCAGTGCAAGCCAAAGTTGTTCAGTCAACTGCTGCCCCTGTCAGCGCGACATCTGTGGTGACCCTGCCAGGAAGCTCTATTCTCTCCCACACCACCGTGAGTAGCAAGAACAAAAAGCAAAGGAAGTATGAGAAAAAGGGTGTTTGTAATTATGTGTTATTTTCAAAAGTGAATTTGAATGTTCTTCTGTTTGCTTTTGTTGCAAACGTGGTCCCAGAGATTAATAATGAATGTTTAGTCAGACTGTTATGCAGGTGCTGAGTGATAGCCTGGCTCTTGTTTTCTGCTGTTTTGCAGACTCACAGAGGTTTTTTTGGGTTGGAAAAGACCTTTCCAATTGTTGAGTCCAACCATAAACATCACACTGCCACCTCCACCACTAAACCATTTCCCTAAGCACCACATTCACATGGCTTTTAAATACCTCCAAGGATGGTGACCCCACTGTAGATTGGGGTTGTATCGATTCAGTTTTACGACCACATATCATTGGCGATTGACTTTTTTACATAAAGAGCCAAATTTGCAGAAAGCTGTTCCTGAAGTCACATCTTCATGTGATTTAAACAGCTGGGTAATAGAAACTTTTTTTTTTAGTGGTACATTTATTTTTTTAAATGAACTTTAAATGAGGACTTTCACTATTCAGCAAAGGGTGTCAAAATTATGATTATAATACGTAAAGTAAATGGGTTTATTTTGTTAGTGGGGTGTATTTGTAAGGAAACAAGTGGGTGTATTTGAAAGGGAACAAATTTCTTTTCAGACTGTAAAGAACTTTATGGCTGAGTAAAGGAATTAAAAGATGGTAATTACCTGTTTTTTCCAATATAAAATCTTAACAGGTATCGGTAGCTACAACGAATGCTCAAAATCTATTCAAGACAACAGTAGCAACTGGAACATCAGCTTCTCAACAGCCCGCAGTAATTACTGGTGGACAGACTCAAGCTTCAGCACAAACCCAGGGTCAGCCTCGGCTGCCGCTTCCCCCTCACACAGCAGCGCAAGTACCAGCACAGCCCCAGGTCATCCCGAGCTCTCCTGTACCCGGCACTACAGTAGTATCACAAGTAAGGTTTGAAATACTAGATACTTCATTTTCTAGAGTGCTTTATGAACTTGTTGGGTGTATTCAGAAACAGAAAGAACCTTTTCTTCATGCAACCACAGGTCTTGTGGTGGAACAAGTACTTTTACAAACAAGAAACCCTTCCCCTCATATCAACTGAATGGGATTCAAATTCAGAGAAGGAAGAAAAACACTGTTGGTCAGCTTTCCCATCCTGCCATGGATGTGTCAGTAGTGAAAGAACTAGTCTGTTTCTGTAGACAGAATCAGGCCTTCAGTCTATGGATTTCATTATTATAGCGCTGGGACTCAAAACTGTGGTTATGCTAAAGCGTAATGTTCCTGTTTCTCGGAGTAATTACACCATATAAAGACAGTGGCTTGAAAAAATTTAGGTATTTGCTTTCCTACTGATGATACGATGTTGTTTTAAGACTATTTCTAATTTGATTTGGTTTTGTAGCTGCTGTGTGCAAAAATATACCGAAACAATAATTTAATAAATTAAGTTAGCTTGGGGAATATTCTACATTGTTTATTGGGCATCTTGAAGACGAAAGCATCTCCCACAACTTGGGTTACTTCTCACATTTAAGGTTATTTTTATCAAACCAATCTATATGATGTTAAAAGCTTTTCTTTCATTGATTTTCGTTTTGTTAGTATGTGCGAGATATGATATTCAGTTGCATAATGGGGTGAAGAAAATATCAGTTAACTAGCAGCAATAGTAAAGCAGCTGCACAAGTATTTCAAATGTGTCTTGCCTGAATTAGACCAATCTCATCGTTTTCTCTTTTAAAAGTGATGTGACCGTGCATTGATCCTGATGGAAAAAATAGCCTGGATCTGATATTTGTTTCCTTTGGCTTTTGCAGGAAATGCAAGAGAATGTGAAAAAATGCAAAAACTTTTTAGCTACCCTTATAAAACTTGCTTCTCATAATTCACCGTCTCCAGAAACATCCCGTAATGTGAAAGCTCTGGTTCAAGATTTGTTGGTAAGCGTTTAGTTACCTTTCGTTTTCTGTTAAGGTTGTTATTTCCATGTTACTGAAGACTACTGAGCTGATCTTATTTATTGAAGGTTGCTTTGATTTCTTTGTTCTTACTCTGTATCAGTCCGAGAAAGCTAATGAATATTTTTCTTAGAACTTCAGGTTGTAACTTCTGGTGCTTTAGAAGCATTATAAAATACAACTGGGTTATAGAGTTCTCCTGTGTTAACTACTGAATGCATGTTTCATATAAGTGTGTATTTTGTGAGTAAACATATATATACACATACATATTTATCTATGTGAAACTTTTATATGTGTCCTTTTTATATATGCATATGCTTTAAGTGTATAGTTTTACATATGCACATTCATGTGCTCAATGAAGTTAAAGTGAACCTTCACAGTTGGTTTTGGAATTAAGTAAAGATACCACTGTCTAAGCATTAGGAGGAGAATGGAAACCCAAAGAGACTTAGAGAGTGGGATTTCATTGTGTCTGAAATTGTGCATCCCCAGGGGAACAGCCTGTGTTCCGAGTGATGTGTTACATATATAAATTAGCTCTTGATAGAAGGATTTTATAGATACAGAGGAGTTGAGGGATTTCAGCTTTGGAAGTTCTTCTTGATGTCGTAGTCTATTTAGCTAGACATATATACATGGATATTATGTGGAAAAAAAACCCTAATCCACAACTAAACAACGGAACTGAATTGTTGATGCTTTTTTTCCTTCCCCCCAAAGGATGCAAAGATTGATCCAGAAGAATTTACAGGCCGCCTTCAATCAGAACTCAAATCATCTCCTCAGCCATACCTTGTTCCTTTCCTTAAGGTATCGTGAATATTGTTTAGATAAATTTATTTCAATGCAAATGTAATACATAAAGTACAGGAGGGAGACCTCGTGTGTTTGGGGCCTTGGTTTAAGTTTGAATAAAAACTGTTTGTCATCCAGAGTTGGTCTGGAGTTTACTGCTTCAGTAGCCCTGAGATAAAATGTTTTGGTAATTAAATTTACATTAACAAACCCGTTACTTCCCAGCCTGGAGATCATTCATTGTCTGTTCTGCAGCGATCCTTTATTGTTATAATGCTTAATACTTTTCTGTGGTGCTCGGTCATTGTTTGTGAAGAAGCTCAGCATAAGAGTCACGAGTTATTTCTGTATGGAGTGCTTCAAGTCATCTAATAAGCTTTTCTTAAATTGTTTTTGTAATCTCTGCTTGAGTCATTGATAACTTTCAGTGCATGTGTCATGGTGATGATGAAAAGCTAAACTGGATGATGCAGTTGAAATACTTGATAGGCCGATCCTGCTTGTAATCTGGAACTTATCTGTAATGCGAGTCCTAATGTGATACCAAATGGATTTATTGTTGAGTCCTAAGATTACTTTGGGGTAACTGACTTGTAATTGGTTCTTTCACATCAGCTGCAATAGCTTCCATATGTGAAATTATATACGTACACACAAAGCATGTTTAATTATGCCCCAATGAAACTGCACTGTAATTTTGAAAGCATTTTTCTTCTAGTCCAAAACGTCTCTGTTTAGGGTGGATTTCCCTTCTTTCTCTCCAACTTTTCCTCAGGATTCTCTTCCTCTGCTTCTGCATTTTCAAGTTATCATTAACCCCTATTTCTGTCTTTCCCTGCTTTTATACTGCAGTCACTTCTAGCATCACGATAAGTTTTAACTTGTTTCTTTTTCTTTGAAGTCCTTTCTTGGCAACGGGCGTTCAGTTTTAAAATAAATAGTAGAAGTTTAGAAAGGACTCTAGCTTGGGCTAAACACTGTTGCGTTCTACAGCTGCCTGAGGGGAGTACTTCAAAAGAACCCTACTACCACTTAAAAAGCAGAAAGTTTGTTCGTGAAGGTACAGTACAGCCTTGTAGAACTGTATTTTTTTTTAGTTGAACTGGTCTTGACATGAATCATACAATAGTACTTTTCTAATCCAGTCAGAATACATTAGACCTGTAAGAATACAGTAAACAGCTATTGCTGTAGGGCATCAACAGTTAAATCATCCTGTTCTAGAGACTGGGGCACATCAGGAGAAATAAATTGGCGCAGCTTACTTCTTCGAGCATGCAAAGGGAATAAGGTTGTTAGTATGGTTCTGCCTTTCCTATTTACATTTTTTGCCCTTCCAAAGACCTAAGCTACAAGTTCTAGATAGTCATAGAATCATAGAATCACCAGGTTGGAAGAGACCCATCAGATCATCGAGTCCAACCATTCCTATCAAACACTAAACCATGTCCCTCAGGACCTCATCTAGTCTTGAGAAGGGGAGTGTTAGGTTTTATTGCTGTGGTGGAATTGTGGCACGTCAGCATCTACGGGGTTGCTAAATCCAACTAGAAAACTTCATAAAAGCGTAAACTGAATTTTTCTTCTAGGTAATACGTTCAGTCATATTTCTTTTTGACTAATAGGTGAGTAGTAATATTATAAAGAAAGCTGCATTCTTTTAACTATGCTTACAGGAATTAAAAAGTAATTTTTATCAACTTGCTAAATGTGATATTTCATAGCTTTTCTTCTGTTTTTAGAAAAGTCTACCTGCATTGAGACAATCGTTACTGAATAGTCAGCATTCAGTTTTGCAAGGACAGCCGTCTCAGCAGTCGCTTCAGCAAACCAAGCTCTCACAAGTTATACCTCAATCTGCCTCCGGAAGCATTTCCTCTGTTGTCACAACGCAGACAATAGGAATAAGGCAACCAAACAACATTTGCACAGTGTCTGTATCAAATACAGTGCAGCCTCCTCAGGTTAAGGTGGTACAGTCAAATCAGAGTTCTCAACTGGTAGGTACTGTGCTATAAAAGAGAATTTCTTAACAAACTAAATACCAGTTATCAATGTTATTTTATTTCAGCTTGTTTGGGGAAAATGCTTCTTTGTAGGTATCATTTTCTGTGGTCTACAGTAGTACCTCATTTTATGGCAATTCACATGCATGTTCATCCTCTGTGCTCAACCATTAGTTTAGGTAACATTATTAACATAGCTTGAGTTTAAAAAAATGCCCTCTTGGTCACTTTGTCTGGAATCCAATGATTGTTACACGAGCACAGTGAAATTTGTGTTTATTACAAACGTAGATCAGAAGGCTTTTCAAGACTTACAGGCAAGAGCGTAATTTTTAGTCTACCTGAAATGACTGCTACATTTTCAAAAGGCAGCAAACAGTGTGGAGCAAAACTGTGCTTAATACTGTTCCCGTTCTACAAAATATTTAGGGGAAATTGAATACATGAATAAGCTATAATTTATTTGCTTTATCGCACAACTGGCTTTTTCTGTATTTGCTTTTGATTTACCAGTAATTAGCTAACAGAGCCAAACATTTCATTAATCAAGCATTTCTTAAAGGCCTTCAAATTAGTTCTAGAGAGACAAAAGCAACGTCAGACAGCAAGAGTTTCTACCACAACCACCATCAGCTCAGGTGTCAGGCAGCAAACCCACTGGCATCTCCGTCACACTAATTGTTCCAAGTATTGCTTTTTTTTTTTGTGGTGACAGTGATCACCCTCTTCACATTTCTTAGTGCTCCCCGAAATCAGAGCACAGCAAAGAGCTGCTGGCCATCTTGCCTGGGACTTGTCCGCGAGAGGAGAAGATTACAGCTGGCTCGCCTGAGGGTGGCCAACGCTGATGGAGGAAACTGGCTGAGCTCCAGCTTTTCCAAGCCTGAAGCTCACTGGAATGTGTTCCAGCTGGCTTTGCAGACTGTCCAGCTGCAGAAGGGCAAGCCTGTTTTCCCATATAGATCCTTCCATACCAGCTTACAGGAGCCCAGGTTCTTTAAAAATACAGAGAATCTGCTAATTGTTCCTTTCTTTTGACTTTGCTGTTTTACCAGGGGGTCAGAAGTGTTGGTGCTTCCTCCAGTTGTGTTGAGGTGTCCTGCAGCGTAGGAATTGTGTGCTCTGTTCAGCACGTGATGTAGATTGTGCAGAGGAGACCTTAACATCCAGATATAGAGTGCTGGTAGAGATGAAAGAGGAGGTTATTCTACTAATCTGTTTTGTGAAGCATTGGAATTGGGTTCCAAAACTATGGAGGAGCTGTGCTCTGAGGAGCTGGATAGTGCTGTGCTGGTAACTACTTCTGGCTAGGGAAAAGGGGAGTAATCTTAGGCTAATATTTTATTGATGGGACACTAATGAGATAAGCCAGCAATCGATTTTTTTAATTGTTCTAAGTGCAATGTTCAGAGTTTGTCTAAATTGTCATTCTTGGGGGGCAGGATCTCTACACAACCTTACATATGGAGACGTGACCTGTCTTGTTCTGAGTGTTACCACAAATAAAATTTCTATGGATAAGAGACGTGTTCTTTATTAAATGCCTTGAAGTTGTAAGTGGATTGATGAGTGCTGGTGATCGATTTGCACTCGATATATAGCATGGACACTGCATCGTAAGGAGAATTTAGTCTTGGAGGTTGAAGGCAATCATTACATTTAAATGTAAAGAAGAAGTTCAAAATGATCCATCCTAATTAAAACAAATTTAATTATATTCAAAGCAATATAAAGATCCGTGCAGGTTTAGGTTTAGGGAAGATGTATAGAAATAGATTTGAACTGTTTTTGCTGTAGGAAACCGTGCACAGTGTCCAGAGGGGAGATTTTGCCATCTAAGTTCCATTAGAATAGTATTTGCTAATTAATCTGCTAGTGCTTTTCCATAGTGGGTGGAGGCCCCCAGAAGGTGTGATAGAGCAATGGAGTTTGGAAACAAGATGTAACAACAAAGTGAACGTTATGGGATGTTCTGCTTTGTTTTTTATTCTCTGCTGAAGTCTTTACTGCCATCAGTTTTCTGTTGTTGAATGATGCTAATTGTACATGTTTTAATGACTCACAGGAAATAATTTTCTTTTTGTCCTGTGTGCAAGACACCTTAGAAATGGAAGGGTACAAGATGGCGGTTTGCACAAAAGGAGTTGTTTCTATTAATGAACTAATAAAGATTGGCTGACTAACTTGGAATTTGGTCTACAATAAAATTTAAATGAAAATGGCTGTCAAGCAGTAGAAGTTTTGGTTCCATTGGCAGGAACAAAATGTATACTTAACAAATTGTATGCCGATTTGAAATACAGCCCAGTCATTTTCTGAGTTATTACTCTGGACTTTGCGCTCAGAATTTTGTGGGCTGTACCTTAATATAAGGAGGATATTGGCAATGAATGTTGTTTGGGAACCGATAACAGAAAATGGCAATTAAAGAACAGACCTGAAAGCAAAGACTTAAAGAAAAGCTTAAGAGAATTAAACACGCGTAACTTGTGCAGTCTAAGAGAGTATAAATATGAGTAACAGGATATAATAAGGCAAAATAGGATTTAGACAGGATATAAGGCAAAATATCCTTGCAGTAAAACAGGCTCCCAAATGCAGTGATGAAAAAATGTCATTGAAAACATCCAAATTCAGACTGTGGGGAGAATTGCATCAAAAAAATTGGGGAGCAACTGGGACAAATGATACAGAGGCTTTTGGTTTGATTTTTCTTCATTGTTTCTTGGAAAATGCATACTCAATGGAACAATATTATTGTCATATTAACACTGAAAAATACACGCTGAGCTCCAAAAATGTCTTTTTTTTTTTTTAATTTGAGGAGGAAAAATAATTAATTGTGCGAATTTTGAGGCACCATTGAAAAATTGTAGCTTGCTATTGCAGCCTGGTAAACAACGGTAAATATGAATTCTGGGCCCATAAAAGCATGAACATTGTGAGTTAATGCTGCCAGATTACATGATAGCTGAGGTTTGATATGACATTTATCTTCAGGAGTGAGTAGACTGATAAATCACAAGTGGCATAGCCACAAGTGAGTTAGCAAGTGTTTACTCATGAGTGAAGATAAATGTCATATCAGACCATGGCCATTCTGAATTTTGTACATTTACAAGTGGCTTGTTTCTTCCTTCCACAATACTTTTTTTTAACTTAATTGAGACCAAAAAACCACTTGATAAAGGTTGTGTTTTCTAAATATTTTATTTTCCATTCTTTGCAGAAGCTTCTATTTCTTATGCTTTTGTATTTATTACTGTTATTTTTATTGCTTTTATTTTTGATATGCTTATGCATATTTTGTAAATGCTTGAGCTTTTGCGTCAGATGATTTTGCTGCAAAGTGCGATTTGAGTGAATTGAGTCTGGCTGATTCTGCAGCCCTTGTCAAGCGAGGGGAAGTGTGTCCTTGGGACCCCACGTGTCTGCATGGCTAAAGGAGCATCTAGATTGCAAAGTACTGGTCCTCTAAAACTTTAGCAGTGAGTTCCAATCTGTCTGTCCTCAAGACCTCTTCATTTCAGTGGTTTGTAGGCAGTAACTTTCATTTTTATTTGGTATCTCCTGTTCAGGTAAGAGAACAGAAGTTATCATTCTTTCTACTTTTCTGCGTGCGTGTGCTTTGCCTGAATTCTTTCTCAGTCTGTATTTGGTCATTTGTGCTGTTAATTATTGACCTGTGTTCACATCTGCAATCTTCCTTGGCCTACAATACCATACACAGTAGAAGATTTCCACCCTTATCACCTTCTGGCTTGAGATTAGGACGAGAGCGCACTATTACTTTATTCTCATGTAGTTATGGAATCTAAACTTTTTGCAGAAGGGCCTTAAGAACAGTCAGTATTTCAGCTGCCACCACTTTGTTGTTCTGGTTATCAGTAATTTGGCTGTTAAGCAGCGTTTTTCATCTTCTTAAGTCTGCTTGTTTTGTGGAAGCACTTTCGTATAAACTTCTTTTTATACAGGTGTGAAAATAAAGTTTAGAAAGGGATGGAGTAGTGGTCTGAAACTTTTGGAAAGTATGGAGGAGTAGACAAATGGTGAATTGAAGTGAGCCTGACTAGTAGAATGGAAAGGTGAAGGTTAAAGGGAGAAGTGGGGAGATTAAATGAAAAAAGAGGGAGAATACTTTCTATTGTGAGAAACACGGATCTTGTTTTGCAGAAAGATGATATTTTATAGAGAAAAATTTAGGCAACCTTTCACGTCTTGCACTAGGAGAAGCAATGTCTTCTCTTCTTTTTAGTGGGAAAAGTTTAGTTTCAGTACACTCTGAAGTCTTTTACATTCTGTCTTGTTATCTTTTCTGACTCGGTGCTTCCGTAAGGTCATTGATGCTATTATGGATGCAGTGGTAAAATGTTGGAAAGGACTTTCTGGAAGTGTCTTGTCCAACCTCCTGCTTACAAGTTAGGGTGCTGCCCAGGGCCTTGACCAGTTTTATTTTGAGCATCTTCGAGTTGGGATTACACGGCCTCTCTGGGCAAGCGTTGGAATTGCCATGCCCACCCTCGGGCAGTTTTTTTCCTTATATTAAAAGTGGCAACACTCTCCTTTTTCGTGCCAGTGTGGTCTTCTTTTTTCTGTGGGTTGTTCTATCTCCTTATTACAATGCACTTGTGCAGGTTTCCTGGGTCGAAATGCAGTCAAATTCAGCTTCTTCCCTTGTTTTCACTTACCGCCTGTTTCATTCCTGTTTTTAAGCGTGGTTGCTACTTTATTCCTTCCCCTCTTAGCGTCTCTATTTACTCACTGCCTGTCTTGACCAAGTAAATTTACATCCATTTTCTCTATTTCTGTGCTTGGGACAAATGCTCCATATTCCTTTGGTGTCCATAGTTGAAGCTGTATCCTTACTCTTTTTTTTTTTTTTTTTTTTTTTTTTTTTTTTTTTTTTTTTTTTTTTTTTTTTTTTTTTTCTTTTTTTTTTTTTTTTTTTTTTTTTTTTTTATTTTTTTTTANTGCTCTTTGTTCCGTAGGCTCTTCCTTCTCTACTTTTATGTCTCGTTTGACAAATACTCCTTTCTCCTTTCCTTTTCTCCATAGCACACTTGGAAGTCAGAGGTTCGTCCAGACATTATTCAGCTAAATAATATGGTTTTAGATGGTTTTAGATGTACTTTGTGAGAAAAATGCTGACTGGTGCCGAAGTAGGGTTGTGGTGGCTCCTGTTGGCTTCACAGAGCTGTGCGTAGCCTGCTGTGTTTTCTTCAGGAGGGAGTGTTGCATCCTCTGGATGTGAGACTGAGCCCTGGAGTTTAGAGCAGCAGCCCAGTCGTGTAGTTGTGACTGTGAGGAGCACGTGACTTCTGGAGATGTCCAGCCTGAGTTGTGGCTGCAGTGTTGTTCACAGCTGTTTGCCTGTGTTTTGCTTTCAAATTTATTTAAGGGTTTCTTTTTTCCAGCTCTGCAGCCTTGACACATCCTTCTGAATCTTCTGCTCATTACATCCATGCCTACCTCATCTCTGATTTCATGAATGTACATTTTGCTGTTGCTTAGATGTGACCCCTACAGGCTTTTTTTTTCTTGGTTTGCTTTGTTTATGGGTCACATTCTAAGTTCCTAACCCAGTTTTGGGTAAGGACTTGAGAACTTGGCTTAGTAGTGAGTGAAACTTGAATAATTCCCAGTTTACATTTGAAATGTGAATAGTATATGCTAACCACAAAGCCTTGTTTTCTTTCTTGTGTATATCTGTCTTTGGAACCTGTAACATTTTGGAATTTACTTCTAGTATATATATTTTCTTTAAAAAGCATAGATACATAGTTAAAAGCGTAAAGGTTATAGGTGGAAACCACTAAAACTGCTGCACCGTTTTCTTCTAGAAAAATGCTTTTCTGCCTGGTAAATTTTCCGAAGACCGAAGTATAATAATATTTGCCTTTGAAATATACTTTTGATGAAGGTTGTGACATATGACACCTGTCGAATATTATTTAATTTTTTTAGAGAATAATAGCAAAACAGGTATATATACACACACACACAACCACAGGTGTTACACAAATATGACTTTTGTCACTAGCTGGTTGTGCTTGTAGAGATCCCCATGCTTGTATTAGTAATTGCAGGTATCAGTGTATTTACGTTGTGTGTGTTTGTGTATAAAGAGTATAATATGAGTATACTTTTTTTTAATAATAGCAGATTATCCAGTCAACATCTGCTCAAACTGTGAAACGAAACCCTGCTTGCCAGACTACCCAGATTAGGATGCCAGTGGTAATAACTCAGACCATTAGACCACAAGGTATGGGTTTAAATGTTTTAGTGAGATTGTTACCTTTGTATGAATTTCATTGTCATTACAAACTAGCAGCATGGGACGTACTTACAGTGTTGACGTTGGCAGGCTTGACCTTTCTTTTTTCCCTTCATGCTGGCTGAGGAATGCATGCTTTCACTATGCAGTTTCAAGGTATTTCAGACCGACACCGTGACATGTTTTGAAACAACCTTAGGAGTAAACTCACACGTGACTAGCTCCTCACTCAGCAGTTCTTCGAGGAAGGTTGTGAAAGAAGTCAGGAACTTGACTCCTAACTGTCCTAAACTCAAACTCTGGGCCAAGGAAGCCATTCTTCATTTTTCCCTGAAGCCTAGAGGATGCCTCAAATTAATAATCCTAGTTTTAACTCTTAAACCTGAAGCGGAACGTGGTAGTCACTGTCTCTGCTGCTACTGAGGTCAAGGTAGGAGTGCTAGAGAAATTCTCAACTCTCGTGCCTGTTATTTCTTTCCCAACCAGTATGTTTGGTCTTTGAGGTCAGAGATAGACTGCAGCACCCCAACGTGCCATCAGCCAGGGGAACTAGAGGGATGGTTTCCACAGTCTCCTCATCTGTCTGTGCACAGGTGGATTGATGCTTGGCTGATACAGCCCACTTTTTAAGAGGGTTCTTGAAGCCTTCTTGCTCTCTAATGAATACCCATTTGTTTCTTGTCACTGTTAGACCTGTGAGGCTCAGTTTTTATTTTTCCTGATTACATGTGAGAGTATCTTTTATGGATGTGGGCATTGAGATGATCGAGGGTTTGTAATGGAATCCAGAGGTTGCCATCTTCAGGTATTGAATCAGAAGTAAAACTAGCTTAAATGCACATAAAAGCTATTGCTGCCTATTTGACTTTATCGCTTGTTCTTTTCTGTTTTCCTTGAGAAAGGAAAGCATCCAAATCCCCAGTGATCACAGTTAATAGCAGCTGATGTTCTGCACAGCTGATTTAAACTGGAAAACTTGTATGTCATCCCCAAACTTGTATTTTCTTTGCTGGATCCATTTGAGAAGAATTACATGAACATGGGGAGAAAGAAAGCGAGACTTTGTTTTTCTGTATCCAGTGTAGATGTGCTATTTTCCTGAGACCAACTAGTTAGCTGCTCTGTTGCTGTATATTTTGTTTTTTTTCCCCGATCAAAAGTTATCAGTTGTAGAAAACAAACCATTAATACCAGTTCTAAAGGAACATAGCAATAACTCTGGAGCAGTGTCACTTTTGATATTGTAGTAATTTTCAAGCTTAACACACATTTAAGCTTCTATATGCTAATTGGTAGAGATCTGCTAATTTTTATTATTGTAATATTTCTTACCTTCCAGTTCACTTAGTAGAAAACCTTTTGATTAGTTAATATGAGATAACCAAATGAATTGTCTGTGACATCTCACGGACCTCGAATATTCTGCTGACCAAATATTTTTGTTCCCCAGGCTTGGGGCCTGAAGTTCTAAATCTCGTTTTCTATTTGCTGATATCGAGAGGCCACAAACCAATATTTTATACAGAACTGAACCAACACCATCAAATTATAGAATCATAGAATCACCAGGTTGGAAGAGACCCATCGGATCATCGAGTCCAAAATCTTTGCTTTAAGATCGTATGTTGAAGTTGATGAAGACTTCAAGATTAAAAAAAAGTCATGTTGGAGTCGTCCAGAGCAAACAATTTTGTTTTAGCTTTTAGAAGGATTTATCAGGGTAGTTGTGTTTCAGGTTATTTTGATTCATGAAAGAGAGATGATGTCACTCTACTGCGGTTCATGCCATCTGTGAGCAGCGGAGTCATAGATGCACAGGAGTAACTGTCATGGACTTTTCAATGTCTCCAACACTAGATGTATGTAACACTTGATAAAATCAAGTGATATGGACAATTAATAATGTTCATATGCCAAAACCTTAATGTCATTGAAGAAAACACAAAATTAACCCAAGCAAATCTGTTCAAGCAGTGAAGTAGGACTGACTCACAAAGTTTCATTTGTCAGTGCTTTTTCAGTTGCATATGGATACGATGTTTTTAGTAATAATTCACATCTGCTGATTTCCTAATTAACAACCTAAATTTGTAATTACTTTTAGTTTGATTTTTCCAAATGTCGGAGAAGAATTTATAGCCATTTTTCAATTTACTGTCACAAGAAGCTGCGTGTCCACCATGCTGGCTCCTTTAGAAAGCCCAATCTTACTTATACATACAACCCTGTCAGGTCTAGAGAGAGATTAATTACTTCTAAATCATCATTTTCAAAATAAATACGTAAGAGGCAACCAGCAGTGCTTTTTCTATTTCATTTAAAATAGAAAACTTTGAAAAATGTTTTAACTATTTAAAATAATGTTTTCAAAATACATGTTTTTCATGAAAAGTGCATGTTTTTCACTACAATGAGAACAATGATGATATTAAAGGCATAGTTAATGAGTAATGAGTGATTGACTTAAAGCATCTGTATTAAGAACATTTCAAATTCTACTTTATTCTGTACAGATTATCTAGATGAAGTGTTTTACTGGCAGTTGCACACACTTATAGCCATTATGTGTATTCTAACCACTTACAGTGAATGGTTTTAACTTTTGGTATCTTCAGTATTCTAAAAAATATTGAACAAACTGTAACGTTATTATAAATTTTTGTATTTTAAAATTGTTCTTCTCCAGCTGTGTAATCTTTAAAAAAGAAATAATAATAACTTCCTTTGTTTGCAATTTACAGACAGTTAAATTTAGTTCCTGGACAGAAGGTTCTTTGATGGAAATTGCCTAAGACAGCTCATAATAACGTTGCTTGGTGTTTTTCAGGCACGGTAGGGAAGGCACCAACAATACAAGCCAGCAGAAGTCCTGGGGGCTTTGGTGTTCAGGTCTCTGCGAATCAGAAAAACAAGCTGAATGACCCTGGAGGTGGTTCTTTCAGGTAAAAAAAAAAAACTAAAACAAAAAAAAAAACCTGCAAGGGGGGTGGTTGGGGGGGAATCTTAAATGTAAAATAGACATTGGAATTGATTTAACACCAGAGGGCAGTGCTCTACAAGGATTCTTGTCTTTGCTTTACTGGCCTTTGGTGGCAATTTTCTTACTTAGCTCTGCTTTAAATAAAGGGAGGGGATCATGACATGTTGAGGATTTTTCTCTAAATGCGCTTTGTAATATCTAATAGAGGCTCAATCCTGCGCGTTATAACGAAGCTTGTAGCAAATGGAGTGATGAGGATGAAGTTTTAAAAATATACATGGTTGGTTTTACGCGTCGAATTTGATCGTTCGCATGGAACGTCTCTGCAAGAGACGTTCCATGCGAACGATCAAATTCGACGCGTAAAACCAACCATGACGAGACACCCTGTTGATAGGCTTCTATACCCCTCGTAAGCACAGAGAAAATACTCTCTGGTTTGTTGTGCTTGGTTTGAGGGAGCAGATGTTGCTGTATCTCTTCATCACCGACAGAGGATGGAGAGTTCTCTGGGTGCTGCACAGGTTCAACACATCGAAGCGTTGAGCTTCTATTCCAGTTCTTTTGTACTTCAAACTTTAATTTTAAATACGCTTTGGATACCTTTTACTCTTTGTAGTGACAAGCGAGTCTTAGGTGTAGTGCGTTTTCCTTTCTCTGCCATCATTTCAGTTTGTTCCCAGTCCATTTTATTTGTGTTGAAATCTTTTTCTTTCTTTGCTAAGTAACACGGTATTCTTAGCTCTTCATTTTTTGTCTTCTGGAATTATGTTGCTGTGACACCGTCAACCCAGTAATTAATTTTCCAGCTTATGCTTTTGCAGGTGAAGTAAAAGAGAAATTTGCAGCTCTGCGAAATATCTCCGCTTTGAGGCATGTCGGTATCGCAACTAATAGTGGCAGTACTTAGTATTAATCTAGAAGCAAAATCATTCAATTTTTTATTTTCCAATGCTTTTGCCTCCCACTGAGTATTTAAATGATTTAAAATGTCTGTTGGGTTCAATTGTACTGTCTTAATAAGTATTTTTTATGTTTGTAAGCAACGCGAGCATTTATTCTTCGTTAGTATAGCTTTCCATTTTACATACACCAAAAGGGACAGCGGTTTTTTTTATTTTGAACTGGATGTTGCAAACTGTGCCAGGATTGATTCTTGCATTCACTTAGTTTATACATAGAATATATTAGGTTAGCTGGAATTGTTAATTTTCCCTTGGGGAGAAGCAAATGCTCAAGGCACTGATTGATAAATCAATAAATCTTTAGTGAGTTTGGTAAATAAGCTGTCAAGGGTGTATGTCATTTTTCCTCTAGAGAGCAAATTTTAGTCAGAATGAATGTGTTTGTTTTCTTGCATTGTTTTCTCCTTCAAAATAGTAAGACACAAGGCTGCATTTAAATAAGTCCATAAAATCGCGAGGATTTATTAAACGGCAGCAAAGATCAAGCTTTTTCTTGATATCTTAACAAAGAATTCGGTTGTTTGCATATTTGCATTTCAACCCCTAACCTCTCCTGAGGACAAATAGATGTCTGACTATTAAGCCTGAAGGCACAGAGCTGGAAAGCTGTATTAATCCTCTGAATGCTGACTAGTTTTCCTCAACATTCCCAGCATGTGTGAAGAATGTGTTTTTAGCCAGAAGGCAAACTGGCATCTAAGGCAAAGCAAGAATTTTGAAAAATAGTTGTGTTATGTATAAATTTATTTTGCCCTTAGTGTTTTATTACTGCATATTTGTTTCATTATTTTGTGCTCTGCTTTCTTTAAAATAACTTCCTTAAGCTTTTCACTCTTGTGAACAAAGCGCTGGTCACTAGAAATGGAAATGTGAACTTTGTTTTCAGCTTTTTTCTGTCCTGGACTGTGGAAAATGCAGGAAGGAATTGCATAAGAGACACGGCAATTAGGAATTTTGCAAATTACAGCTTATCCTTTAATGTCAGCATTTATTAATGAGCTGTAAGACTGCTTACATGAGTTCACTGGGTATTATAGCAGCTGTTGTAGGACGCAGGGTTTTCAACTCAAGACTTCTGCAAGTTTAATGAAATTTTATGCCATCCTTTCTGGTATTAAAATCTGTTGTTAGGTTTTTTTTCAGAGAGAACTTCAGACAACTCAATTTACAAAGCAGCCTGTCCTTTAAGGAGAGGTAGAAAGCTAATGTAGTTCTTAAATGGACAACATCAAAGTTTTCATCTCAAAATGGTATTTGACGTAAAACCTTAAGCTTTGTTTCTTTTTTTTTTCCCAAACGAATATTTTAAACTATAATGTGATAATGTATTTTTTTTTCTATATTTTTCAAAACAAAAAGAAATGCCAGCCAAAAATGTGGCACGTTCTATCATCCCTTTTGCTTGTCA
>WAAB01008611.1:53827-65109 GCA_013389865.1 Piaya cayana
AGTTTTAACTTGAAATTTCTCCCCAAGACTGCTTTGTTATACAAAGCTTGAAAATCAGAATAAGCATTATAATAAATATGTGTAAATCGAATTTATGCCCTTATATATAATATGGCTTTTACTATGATTTCAAGTCACTGCTTATATCCAGCGTATTGTTGTTGATCTCTGATTTTCTGACCCATGGAATTTGTCGGCTTGCTCAGAGTCAGTGGCTCAAGTCTTACAAAGTGCATGAGAGAGGAAAATGGTGCCATTAAGATTTGCTCCCAAAGAAAATGCTACCAGAATTCTATAATGTCCTTACTTCAGACAAAATCCTTGAAGCATGTTGGGGACAACTGTGCAAATACTTATTTTCAAATAATCTTTTTTTTTTTTGTTTCTAATTGAATGTTTTTAAGGAAGAAGAGAGGGAGACGTGTTAGAGGTTGAATGTAGGAGGAAGAATTGAACTCCTAGACTACTTTGAGATACAGCTTGTGTTTGGGAAGGAGTTTTGGAACTTTGAGTTTTGTCTCAAAGAGAAAGTGCGTGTTGGAATGTTAGATTTATCCTGTAAGATTTGGAATGTAATTTGGTAAAAACCAGGATTAATTACTGAAACTGTATCGTTAGTGTGAGCAGAGTAACGTATACAAAGAAACATGAAATTGTTAAATATTGTGCTGGGATGAAATTGGAAAGATAGACAGCAGTCATCAATCTGGACGACCACTGGATGGCATCTTTGTTCTGTGGAATGACTTCTAAAAACTCACTCATCTGAACTGAAAAGTTGACTTTTATAGGAAATTGTTTGGTAAGAATACCACCCCTCTCCATACGTAAACATGAGCATTTCAGTATCCAAACCCGATCTCTTTGCTTTGTGATAAAGTGCCTCAAAGTCAGAAAGGATGTATTGATTGAATTTTTCCCATTAGACTGAAAAAATTGTAGTCCCAACTGTGATTAAAACATTAAAAAAAAAAAAAAAANCCTAGGTTGCCCAGGGAAGTTGTGGCTGCCCCATCCCTGGAGGGGTTCCAGGCCAGGTTGGATGGGGCTGGGAGCCCCTGATCCAGTGGGAGGTGTCCCTGCCCATCGCAGCGGGTGGAACTAGATGATCTTTAAGGTCCTTTCCAACCCTAACTATTCTATGGTTCTGTGATAATAACTGTGTGATAAATGCTTGCTAAAGTGAGACAGACAATCAGGGCTGAGCATAGAGAAAGCATCCATGTATCATGCTCGCCCAGTTGGTTATCCAGATCCTCTGAGGCCCTGTGCTTGGGTTCCCTTGGCAGTCACTGGTACCTGGGCACTGCCAGACCCCCCCAAGGCACAGACATGAGGGGCCCTGGCAGTCAACGTGGCATTTTGGTTTTTTAACAGCACAAGCTGGTTAATGTTTGGTAGTTTATTTAGTTTTAGCTATAATTTTGAAATTCTGGGCTCGAGTCTATTTTCCAGTAGCGTCCACGTCTTACAAAGTTATGAGTTTGCGTTCTAACAACCTTTATGTGAATTTGTTTTTCCCGTGGTTTAAAGGGCCTCCTGGGCTTGGGTTTTGTGAGTCCTGGGTAGATTGCCTTGAGTGATGCTCATTCCATTTCAAGCACTGAGATTTTTTAACTCTCAGTTTTCCCTCCCCTTTCAGCTTTAGTTGCTATTTTCTTTGTGCAGTTAGGCTCTTTGGACTTTGTCGCTGAATATTTAAGTCCCTGTTAGTTGTCGTGTGGCCAAGTACATTTCTCAGCTGTGATATTTGGGGGCAGTTTCACAACCGGTTGGACAAGGCTGAGAGTAGTTTCATCATCTACGCCCTGAATGCAGAGTCCAGTTTCTTCGTGGCGGCTCTTGTGACCCTCAGGAGTGCCCTGTACCTACCATGTGAACTGTAAAATCGAAGATCCCTTACACTCAGGGTGAAAACCATCAAGGCAGGAGATCAGTTTTGTGATGCTATGCAGAGGAATTTAATTTTAAGAGAAGACATGAAGAGCTTAGCACTCATGGAAGATACCAGTGGCTCATTTATTTAGCGTTTCTCTGACAGTCGGTTTAAGATTTTCCATTTTATTCTTGAAGCCTTCAGCATGTTTCTCCAAACTTGTACAAACATAAATCCCTTCTTAACATCTTTGCAAAGAGAACTAAACCTGATGTCTTACAGACCATGGGTGTCTTCCACCAAGACCGGCTGCTCAAGTGCAGCTATCAAGGAGAGGATGGGAGGACAGAAAGGACCTAAATGCTGGATTTCTAAATTTCTCTCCTTTTGTCCTTAGACTTTACTTGTAGCTTTTGTTTTTTACCGTAGGTGTTAAATTGACCAATGACTGAAAGTGTCCAAGGGTGCATAGGACAATGTGTGTGTAAGCTTTTATTTGCTTTATGCGGTCGTAGGAGTCTGGACTTGGATGTCTGGATCTTTCCCATATATATATGTACATATACCTATCCATATATATTTTTTTTTCCCCAAAGGTTGTGTAATCGCTCCTAGAATGTGCTGAAATACAGCATTCATATCAGTAATTGCTCCTGAACAGAATGTGCTAAAGTGATGGTTTCCACAGTTCTGAGTCATTCCTCGGAGAGGCAGGAAGGAAAGATGCAGGTATAGAAATGCAGATTGGTTAGTCCGTGCTTCCTCGAGCTGTGCAGGAGGGTATCGTGGGGCACAGAGTGGCCTGAGATGCTGCTATCACCTACTGCTTGACGTGTTCAAGTTATTTTTGAACATTGTCAGAGAAAATACCAGTGTGTATTAGAACCACTCTTGGAACTTACCTGTGAACTCATCACGGTTAAAGAATCTTTCCTGCCTATTATTGAAAGTGCTTTGATACCCGTTTTGATGGGGGCTTGTGAAAAAGTGCAGGATTTCAAATTCAAATTTTGCTTTTCACATCTCTGAGGTTTTGATTTGTTTTGTCATTTTACTCCTAATTTTCAGCAAAGAGAGACTAGCCAAATGCTCTGTCTTTATTGGCAATCGTTGCCTTTAGTTTCCCAGCCATCCTGATTTCATTGATATCTCTGATGAGGAAAAGACACTTGTGTCACATCTACTGTTACAGGCAAATTGTCCTGCTTCTAATTTTTTCCTAATGTGATTAGAGAAATAGTTACTGATTTCTGACTCTAGAATATATTCTCTGGAAACAGAGACCCTAGTGGTGGAACCCTAAGCTGGCCAGCCACCAGGCACGATGCGTGATGATATTTTTGGAGAAGCAGATGATATACAAAATGAATATATCGCCCACAGAATTATTTTTATTTGTGGTTTTTGGGTTTTTTTTTTCATTATAGAGATGATGATGACATCAATGATGTTACTTCTATGGCTGGCGTTAATCTTAATGAAGAAAGCGCGCGGATTATGGCTACCAACTCGGATTTGGTTGGAACCCAGATGCAGTCCTGTAAAGACGAACCCTTTCTTGCTGCTGTACCTCTACATAAACGCATACTTGAAATGGGTGAGAAACGTGTCCTTTCCTTTTAATAGAGTTACACTGTTCTGAGTAGCAGAATATGCTTCGCACTTAAGATTATTTTTTAAGCATTTTATTACATAATTTTGTGTTACAGAACTTTCAAGGTTTTTGAGATAAAAGTAACCGACTTATCTCAAGTTGGAAAAAAAATAATAATACGCTGGTACTTTTATACTTCATGCTTTCCCCTTGTTTTTATAACCAAAGATCTCAAAGCTTTTTGCAAACATTAATTATTTCTCACAACCCTCCTTCATGTTTTACACATGAGAAGATTGAAGCAGAGAGGTAAAGTAAGTAGTACAGGTCACAGAGGACACCTGCGAATAACATTTAACAGAATGTCGAAGTTATCTGTCAAGACTTTCTTTCCCCGTACACACTGGTTATTCAGTTCTTAACACCTGAATCTATTTAAGTTCGTAGTGATTTTCTGAGAGTGTTTTTTTCAAAAAGATGTGTTTATTTATTCTACCATTTGAAAACAGAAGTTAAAAACTTCAGTAACAAAAAACCTGTTCCAAATTAGTGATGTTTCAAGGTTAGTAAGTGTGCTCAGAATGGATTTTATATGACATTAATGTATTATGTGTGTTCTAGTAGCTAAATATCGTTCTCAATGTAAGTCTGGTAATATTTTTAGAGCCATCAGTGTCTTAAGATACAAAAGTCAAATCGTTTAGGATTGTTCAGGGGTATGAATCATACATTTCTTTTAGATCTATGCTTACATCACTAATTAAATTAGTAAAATTATTGGCATCTAGTTCTCATAATTGTAAAGGCAAGACCAAAATCTTGTTACAAATCAAGACAGTTAAATTCTTAAGTCTTGTTACTTCTGAAATGCTGTATTTGTTTATGTTCATTGAATTAATGGGAGCTTTTTTATATTGCAGTTGCAGGCAAAGTTCATCATTGACTTATTGTCAGGCTTCCTTTTTGTGTTTTAATTAATGCCCTTTCAAACTCCCATTCAGAGAAATGAATTATTTTTGCATGTTGTGGTTATGTTGAGTTGATGGGAAAACCTGGGTGCATCTTGTGAGATGGGTTAGCACCACCCGAGAGTGGAAGCTGGGGAGGTTGTAATGAAACCTCTTTGAGAAATAGTGAGGGATGCTTGAATAATAGTTTACCCAGGTGTAAGAAAACAAAAAGGTAACAGACATAAAACTGTTAAAACCAATGGGAAATCGGTAATGAATTTGCCGTATAAGCCTTAATGAACTGTCTGGCTGTAACAATTGCTGCACAACATGGAGCTGTAATTACAAGTGCAGGACTTACAGGAATCTGTACATACTTTCAGAGCCACCAAACCCATCACGCTATTCATCGCTGCCTTTTGGGGCTCGCTCCTCTGAGGAACAAATCCCTATGGCTGTTTTTGAAGCTTTATTGGCTTTGATAATTGAAATGAAACTTTCAAAGCTTTTAGAAGCAGCTGTAGGGATTTACTTCTCAAAAGCGGCGAATCCAGAAGAACGACCACTCCTAGGGATCTCCTGCAGCCACTTTTAGAGCTTTATTTTGGCTTTACATGAAGCCTTTTATGAGTTTTGAGAGTGGCTGTGGGGTTCACCAGTGGCTACTATCTGGGATCTGTGCCTCTTGAGGAGAGAATTCCTTCAGCTGATTTTGAAGTTTAGAAGCTTGGATTTCACTGTGTGTGGTCAGATTTGTTGTTTGCATAGGACCACACACAAATTTAGTAGTTGGTGCCACTGGGCGCTTAAAATAATGGCGTTTGAAGTTCATGACAACGCTCAGCCTTACTATATGTTGTGCCTGGACACACCAGGAGTAAGCAAAGGAGATTCACCTTCTCAAGACCATTAGGAAAAAGAAAGCATGTTATTGAGTCCTCATTCTCCTGTCTTCCTTGTCCCTGTTGACAAATGAGATAAAATACATTGTTTCTTCTTACTTTTACCTGAATATGACTTAAACAGACCTTTATTTTCTACCTTTAAATCTATTCATATTTAATGATTGCTTTAGTTTTAGGGCACGTTTCTTATGTTTTAGTAAAAGAGAGATTTGTGGTATGTACAGTATTAGGAAACTGCGCTTCTCTCCTTTCTCAGAAGCTAGATCTTTCAAGTTTTCTGTAATATTAATCTCCTTCTCGCTTTTCTGAGTAAGAGCTCTGTCGAGCAACTCAGTAGTGTTCCCCAAAGGCTGTTTCAGAGATTGTGCTTCCATTCACCAGAGTCAGAATATAAACTGCTAAAGTGAGAGCAGATGCCTCAGTCTTTGGCAGTAACCACCAGCCAAATGCCTCAAAGTTATAGTGAAAGAGGTTTCTTAATATATTGTGTGTTCTTATCTCTACTGTAACTTGGCAGTGGTACCATCCAGCGTTTGTTTTAAATCTAAATGACTAATGGTATTATTGATCCTTTTAATGGAAGGAGTAACCGAGAGGTAATTCATGCAAAGATATTCACCCACTTCCCACATGTGTCCTTATCCAGCTCTGTATCGAGTCATCTCTGGCTGTAATCGTTGCCATTTGTTCGTGTAGGAAGACAGGGCTGTGACTGTTTCAAATTCTTCCTCCATGCAAAGTCAGGAGTTGGGTATTTCTCAACAGATAATCCATTTCCTTTGCTCTTCCATTCAGGATCATAAAACATTAAACCCTGATCTTTCTGCGTCACAGCACAATGAAAAATACGCACAGAACTGCAAGGCTTTTGTTTCTCTTTTTGGGAAGCCGAGGCGCAGAGGTCGATATTCTTCATTCACGTGCATGCTGATGTGCATCCAGGCTCTTAAAGCTTTCTCGATCTTTAGCTTTATGAGTAAAATGGGAAGTATTTCAAGGGTGAGATAAGCCGATTAGACCCTCGCAAGTAAATAATGCTGAAAAACTTGCTTTTTCATGTGGTTTTATGGCAAAGAAACGAGAAAAATAACCATAGTAATTTGTAATTGTTTCAGTCCTATTCATTCAGAAGCTGGTTTGTAGTGGTTAAGAATGCTGTGTTAGGGGTTTAGGAGCTAGTTCTTGACTTCTGAGTTGCCAAAAGGGGCAACACTGTAGGGACTGAAACATTGTGATTTAGCAGGTGGTTTAAATGTGTTGGTTTTCTCTGGTTTGTAACCATCTCATGAAAACAAACTCTTTGACCCAGGAACTTGACCTCATCACTGTGTTGTTTCTGAGGCTGGATAAGAATTAAGCTGCACTGGATTTTACGTTTAATATTAGTGAGAGGTAGCAAGAGGTAGTGAAGGGTGGGATAAAAGGTGATCCTTTTTATATTGTCTAATGTTGAAATCCATGGAGAAAAAGGAACAGATATGCTGTTTATTTCCTAAGAAGTCTTTTGGCTGGGAGCTGGTCATCTCTAGAACCTCTGCTAGTGGTCGCAAAAAACTTTGCTTTTTATTTTGCAGTCAACGGAGCAAGATACCCTCACAAGCTTAGAATCTGCAGCTGCTTTTCGGTTCCCACAGCTTTTGTTTTAATTATAACTGATTTCTTCTCCGACCAGATAATACCATTTATTTCTTTTTGTTGGCTGTTCCTAAAATGTCATAACTTGTGGAGAGTATTAACCGTAAATTAACTGTCTTAATGCAATAATAATGAAACATAAGTCTGGCACGCTGTATTCTTTGACTCAGATTCTTTGTTTCTCTCCTTCTCTTCATTTGCAGTGTTCTTCCCTCAGTTTTGCTACTTCAGTCTTATTGTTACAGAGGATTGGCTGACTAGGATAATTACAAATGTGACATTCTAAGAAATTTTGGGCTGGTTTGGCCATATTGAACACATTTTAACTGTCCATCTTTGTGTTTTCAAGTTATTTTTCTTGAAGCATGTATGATAAATATATTGGAGATTGATTGGTGATATTTTTAATGTCACATTCAGAGTTATTTTTGCACCTGCATTAGGAAGTCAGTTTTGGATTTTATGAAATAGTGTATTTATGTCTGTTAGCTAGCATTGCTATAAATTTCTTTGGGAAAAGATGTATTATATTGACAACATGGCACACACCTGTGACACCTCCTGTCATGAAATAGTACTGGATTCTAGGCTAGCACTGGATTTTAGGCTAGAACACACACAGTGATGAAAGCTAATTATTAGGAAGCTTGAAAATACACTGATGAATCCAAATTCTCCTAGTCTAGTAATTAAAAGGTATACAGTCTTCCCTAAAACAGCTTCAGAGAAGCTTGGCTTGATAGACATAAGCCACTGTCTCTGTCAGTGTAACAGCTGTAGGGTGAGGCTCAATGTAATTTATAGATTTACTCTTTTGCTGTTTTACATGTAATATATGTTTTAATTCTGACTGATGAAATATTGATGATTGCTCAGCCTTGATTCTTTTTCTTCAGTCACGCTTGAATTGCACGTGTGCTGTAAAAATGTGTGTTAAACTATAAGGAAGTAGCTTATCTGTGTTCTCTGTGTTCTGAAGTATATCGAGTCTTTGTGGCATTGCAGCTGCAACCCAGTTGTATGCATATGTATATATTTTAAATAAAAAAATTTGAATACTCTAGAGGGCATTTTGTATTGCTAAACCATCTAAGTACTGATTGGGATATCTTTCATGGAGCCAAGCCAGTGGATTTCAGAGCCTCTATTTAAAGTGTTTGTTACTAGTTTAATAAGAGTCGTTCTGTCATCCTTGTTCATCTGTCTGTTTGTCAACAGTTGTATTCATGCTTGAATGAGATGAAACTACTATTAATGATGGATCTTTTGTATATAGAGCAGTCCTGACATAAAAGTATAGTTATTTCTCTGGTTGGTTTGCTTTAGAGGGTTTTATAGCTGCTCAGATTATGTCGTCGTAGGTTCTGAAATTCTGAGTTGTTGATGCGACTCAGTTGTTTTCATTGTTGACTTTAAACTCTTTATCCGTGTGTTGATTTATCTTCAAACTGAAATATCCCATTTAATATCAGTTTTTCCACCAGCGTCTTTCTACCTGGACGACCTCCATAAATACCTGTGGACATCGCTTGTGTTTGGAGCTAGTTCTAACGTATCTTGTTCTTAAGTGCAGCGTTTTGAAGTCGTATGTTGTCCTAGTGACATACTCAGCCCGCTGAAACTCTACCTAGAGAGGCATTTGCTGTGATTCTAGTTGCTGTTTCTCAGACAAAAAAGTTGTGTTAGTTATCGTATAATTGCAAGTTATTTTATGTGCCAAGTATGTTGACTTTCTCTAGTTGCCGTAAACTTCAGTGTGTCACCTGTGGAGATGTGGCCGCCGTAGAGATCTGTCTGTGTTCTAATATCTCGAACACTCCTGTAACTTAATGCATCGTTAGGGGCTCTTTTCTTTAGTGTAAACCAAGCAATTTTCTAAATGCTTTGATTGCAAGTAGGTGTACACTGCTCCCAATCTTCTATTCATGTCCTTAATTGTGTTAATTTACTTTCTTATGTTGAGATTGGAGTTTATTTTACATGTTCAATAGAAAATCTGATGTTATAGTCCAACTTAATTGATTGCTAATATTACAGTAGCATACAACAGTTATATGTTATTTACATTTATTATTTCCTTTTCAAAATAGGTGGGAATACCTTCCCATCTTAGTATCAGCAGCAGCGTTGCCAAATAAACATGACCCGTAGGTATTTCAGCAGAATGTTAAAGCATCTTGTTGTTCTTTCTTCAATAGGTCCATGCTTAGACTTCCTGTTTTATGAGATGTCCCAACATGTGTTGGAATGGTAACTTCAGTACCACCTGAGAGCTTGGAGTCTGCCTTTCTGTGAAAGGTAGGGCAGCTTCTGTTCAATATTTTTTGTGTATTTCTAAGGTTTTCTTTTTATTCATCTTATTGGTTCTGCAACGCCACAGAATCCCGAGTTGTGCTTTTAGCAGTGTCACCTCTTAAGCGCCAGAACTGACGTTATTTCCTCAAGCAGTAATTTCTCAAAAGAAATGTAGATGTGTTCAAACTGTGATACGTTATGAAGGAAATGAAGCTGTTTCTTCAGACGCAATTTTCAAAGGTTTTACTCCAATTGAACTTTCAAGGCCAGGCTGGGTGAGGCTTTGAGCACCCTGATCCAGCGGAAGGTGTCCCTGTCCATGGCAGGGGAGTTGGAATGGGATGATCTTTAAGGTCCCTTCTGACCCAAACCGGTCTTACGATCCTATGAACTGAGCGCACGACTGTGCTATTTGCTCCCAGAAATATTGGGAGAATTCAGGTTTTGTTTTCAACGTAATACCTTGATTCTGTTTTATTAATATAGTGGAAGGACGTTCTTTAAAAGGTCTTGCTGTTTCTGGAAGGCAGTTCTGGCCTTCAAGGCCTCCCTTAATACGTTGCCCAGCCTCAGAATAAGTTTGCATCTGGGACTTGAACGGCTTAAATTTCTTGGTCTCTGCCAAGGAGAGTAAAATTAAGATCATCATTCTGTGCAGATGCGTTCTCTACCAGATTCGTTTAGAGAGTCCATCTCATAAAGAGACTTCGGTAATAAATATTGGATGTAAAATAAGAACAATAAAAAGAAAACCTTAGAGAACCATTCAATATTGCAATAAAGCTGACTTAAATTATCCCTGTAGGCAAACTCCATGCTCTAGAGGTGGTACTAACGTCCCCAACTCTCAACACATGTTGGAACATCTTTGTGGAGGAGGAAGTCATTGATCAGTGAGCAGCATCTTCAAGGATCCTTTAAGGGGGAAAAAGTAAAAGGTAATATTTTCTAAAATATGTCGGAATGTTTGTTCATTACGTTTATTTGGCAATCCTGCTGCTTATACTAAGGTTGTAATGTTTTTGTTTCTTAAAATTATTGAAAAGCCTCATAAACTTCACTTCGATCTCCTTCTCCCATGAGTCTGAATTGCATCGATTAGCCTCCGTCATGTTCCGAGCCTCCTGCATCCAAAGTCCAGATTCTACTACAGCTCTTTAGCAATTTGACACTTTTTGTCAGTGCTTATAATACAGGGAGTGTTAGTCTGTGGTTAAATTAGTTTTGCAGTGTCTGTTGTTAAATAAAATAAGTCACAGCCAAATGTTGTGAAGTGGTCCGAAGACATTCCACTGGTAACGAAAGGGCGTTTGTTTTCGAGGAAGTAACTGCACCACTGGATGTTATTCCAGATGAGGTACCTCCTTCTATTCTTGCACAATAACGTACACTGTCAGCTGTGGTGACAAAGTCCAGTGACAATGTCAGATCCAGATAAACTTTGTAGTGGTGGGCGATTGGGTGACGCGTGGCTTTGGTGTTAATGAACGTGGCACCATGTCCTGATCTTGACAGCTTCTCCTCTAATCCTGGACATACATGGATGAAAATGCTGACATTTTGACGTTCAGTTTATGGCCTTCAGTCTACCCTTCCAGTATCCTTTCCAGTTCCTTGTATTCTTCATGTCCATCCTTTCCAGCTGGCATACCCATCCCACCTCCTTAAGATGGGGCCTCATGTTGAGTTAGTCTGCCTGGCTCGTAGTGGACGACTGTGATACCTGTTCAGACAGGCCACCAACTAGAATTTTATAGTGTCAGAGAGATGGTTTCTCCAGGAGAAATGTCTGCATTGTTTCCAGAACTTGCTTTAGAACAACAGGAGCACACAGGCAAACTCTTTACACTTGGTAATCCTTTTAATCGTTGTGTGGATGTGATTGAGAACGTTTTCTGTTACTGTGAAGACCACGTTACAGGATGCTGCCATCTGGGCCTCCATGTGTGTTTGCCATCTCTGACATTCTTAGAACAGCTCTTCTCCATCCATGTCTCACCTGACATATGCCATAATCATGTACTTCT
>WAAB01008612.1:0-37344 GCA_013389865.1 Piaya cayana
GAACAGTCTTTTTCCCCATTGAGTACCCCAACATAATAATAGTTCCTCCCAAATTACCAAATACAGATGGAGCCCATAAAACAAATACATTGTGCAATCTGCTTTCTGATAATACAGGGACATTAGGAAGATATGTAGACTGTCTTTATTTGAAGGTCACATGTAAAAAATTACTGGTTGCTCTGGTTTTGCCAACATGGATGTTGAAGCTTGATCTCCTGCTTTAATGATTGCTTATGTATGTGTCTCAAGTTTCTGCTCAGATTTCCTTATTGCCTTTGTCCTTTGTCCCTGGCAGGTATCCTAGTACAGTGCTAATGTGGGACAGTAGCTCTTATGAATGACAAGGATACCAAGAAAAGTTAGTTAGTACAAGTGTCAGGATGACAGCTTTGGGAAAATCTCCTGGATGATTGGAGTAAAATCAGAGGAGACAGTGGGCAAGGATGGTTGGATTCCTTGTCTTTGCAGTAGATGTGGATGACTGGATCCCTAATGGATTAAGAAATGAGCAAAAATATATTCATTTAAACTATTTCTATATTGGCATTATATTTCAGTATTTTTTTAAACACAGTCTAGGTTTTCAGGTGCTCAGAGTTTTTACAGTGAAGTAGGAAAATCAGTTGAACTTCTGCTTATTGATGTGATAACAACATCAAGATTAGATGCAATTTCATGGATTTGCTCATTATATAGGTAAGTATAAAAATCAAACAATAAATTTGTGCATGTTTCTTTCAGAAGTAACAGTTTAAGTGTTAACAGAAGTAACTGCAAATTGCAGTTCTTAAAAGTATGCCAGATTGTAAATACTTCAATATAAGCAAAAAATTAATCATGGCCCTTTAGGCTTGCTAGAAAATAACTACGTTGGTCCACTGAAGAAGCTGTGGTTTCATCCAGACGGACACAACTGTGAACAATCATTCTGCTATTTTTATTAATGGGAATTGGATGAGTAAGTATTATTAAATGTTTCAGCATCCTCTGCTCATGGTGAAGAAGGCTCAAAATTAAAAATAATGATGCTTTGACACATAATATAGCTGAGGAACACCTGAGAAGACAAACTTCTTGATGTCAAAGAACATCTGCATTTCATTCACAGAGTCATAGCACAGACAGGAAAGTCAGAGACAGGACAGAAGCTTCTCAAATATAAAGAGCTCCATATCACCTGCCTGGAAGAACTATTGCTATAAGTAACAAAAATGCTTTCAGCAAGGATTAGGATATTTCCTGCAGTGTGTCACTAATTTACTCTGGTGCTACATCTCTTTATGTCACAAAAGCTCACTGACAACTCTGCCTGTGACAGTGGGAAATACACTGTGCGAAATACTAAAATATTTCAGATGTGAGAGAAGCCTTTGATTCATGACAAACACACATGGAGCATTCTTACTCTGATTCAGTGAGAATGGTGGTAGTAGCCTCACTGGAAATACAAGAAGAAAGCATAAATGGTCTTAATCACACGTAACTGTAGAAAAGGGAACCCTTGGAACTTACCCAAAGCTCCTTAGAATTTCTGGGAGTCTTTCTCTTGGCTTTAATGAGCACTGAATCAAACTCTTTTTCTTTCTGATGCTTTTGCCTCTTGTTTTAAATTTCCTAGCTAGAAATGTTCTTTAAGGCACTGATTGGAGAAAGCATTCTAGATGGCAGAGGAACTTTTTCATAGACTTCAAAAGAAAAATTAAGCAATGTTGAAACTCTTCATCATCATCAAATATGTTTGAAATGCTGTCTCATTCACCCCTGTAACTCTCTGATACCTAGCAAACACCAAAATTCAGATGCTATCATAGTACAATATAGGACACACACCAACCTTAATATTCACAGTGGACCAGTCCAGTCAGCTGCCTTTACTGTGTTGTTCAGAGTCCAAAGCATAAAAAACCCCCTAAAAATAAAAAAGAAGTTGTAAAACAAGTGACCCTTGTGATTTTTATTTTCCACTTATTTCCTGTTGAAATGGAGCTTATTCAGGTGGTCTCACACTTAAATGTCAACAAGTAGTCACTTCAATCAATATTCTGATGTCCACATAAAAGGACTCAAACTGTAAAATATTAATATATATTTTTCATGCATTCTGGGTTATTTATTTATATCCAGAAATCTTTAAGAATAGGTTTGTGCACAGACTCCAACTTCAGTTGGTTAGGCATCTCCATATCTTTACTTAAGGACCCTAGAAGGCATTAGCCATTGAGTTTGAACTTCCACTCCTTCAGGTTCAGAAACATTTGTGTTTGAGCACATATAGGGAACAAAGATCAATTCCTCTGGACTTAGCTTCCAGTCACCTCAGCAACTGATAAACAGAAACATAGGCCTCTGTAAATGGTGTTATTTGTAATATAACCAGGTTAGAACTTGGGGCACATGCTCCTTCAGCAGGCCCTGCTATAAACTGCTAAATTCTCAAGCCAAAACATTTTTGTGCTAAACTTGTGTTTGAAAACTCAGACTATCAACATTTTGTTCTGTAGAGTGTTTCAAATGCTCTCCTCCTTAAGTGATTATACAACTCTTGGGATTATTTTCCTGCTTTCCCATTACAGGCTTTTTGTTAGCCTTTAGCCAGTAGGAATTATAAACTCACCATTACTGCCACTCTACATATTCTGAAGTAACTGTAAGCATTAAAAATAAAATCACGAGGTCTCTAGAATTTTGTGTCATCTACTAAGTGAAATTAGCAGAAGAGTATCTGTCACTGGCTACATAACAAGATTTGAGAACTCACAGTGTCCTGATTAGTATGAAAACTGACAACACTAATCAGGGCTTTGTCAGTAATCATTAAAATGCAATGTAACGTGATGTCATGCAGTGTAATCTCCAAATTTATTTCCTGCCCATCTTTTTCATGACTAGTATAAAATCTGCTAATTGCCACCCTTTACCCACTGCCTTTTCCTTCTTTTTTTTCAGTGCAGTTGGAATTCTATTATTACTGCAATTAGCAGAAGCACCATGAAATAGTGTGTGAGGTAATTACCCAATGGCAGACACTAAGAGCTTTTATCAGGTACTTATACATCATTAGCAATACTTACAGCATGTTTCCAATTTCTCAGAGCATGGAGGATGTGATCTTGCATGGTTCTATTGTCAGGAGATGCTATATCAATAGTGTGTATGGGTAATAGCTCCAGGCTCTGGGTCATAAATGAAATCTGTATATAAGAGCAAGGACAAAAACATTCATCAGTACAGGTGATTCCTTCAAGTAATTCTAGTCACAGATGAGTAACCTGCTTAGCAAACATTACTTGAGAAAGCAAAAATATGTTTAAACTCTGAGAAAGACATCACTAATTCTAGGATCTGCCCAATCTGGTAGCTCAATAGAAGTAATGTTTCTGCAGCTCCATTTCTGTGAACACAGTCAGTAGTGAGGCTGAATATGTGTTCCCTGTAGGTATGCACGCACACATACAGACAGTATACATGTACATAAACTCACAGTCAGCCACACAGATTAACATACAAAAACCCGCAATCACACAAACACAAACAGCACCAACATCCGCATCTTGTTCTCCTCTAAGGGTGATTGGATGAAGCTGCATTAGTGGGAAATATTTTTTTTATCATTTTTGTTTTATATATACACACATGCATAAGTAAAATTTGGATCCCTCTGGCAGCTAGGCTTAGACATACAGTACATCCAGTAGCTGCTCCTGGATCCCAGTTTCCCTCACTGGTGGCCCCTGGCATGTGAGCCCCTGAGCTAAAGCTAGGAAGAAATGCTCTCTGGGAGAAAGCATCCTTGCAAGCTGCTGTATATTACTTGTCCAGGCAGAATAAGGGTATCTTTTTACTTCTGATATACTGTGGCCAACAGAAACCATGATGCTTACTACTTCACAACACCCCCCACAAAGCAAAAATCCAACCATCTCAGCTGTCTTTAAGTTCAGTATTATTCTTCTGCACTCTTCTTGCAGTAGATGAAACATTGTCTCATGGAATTTCTGATAGCTAGTCTATATCAGCATCAAAATATGGTAGCGTGGAGCTGAAAGAAAAAGTATTTTACAAACAGTCTGTAGTTAAAACCTTGATGCATAATTATTTACAGCAATGAGGATTTGTTCCTGCAAGCCTTTTTATAGATAATATCTGTACTGAGGAACACTGTATAATGAAATGCTGTCAGTTTTTTATATTAAAGTGGTTGTGAACATATTAAAAAAAATTAGACTAGACATNAAAAAAATATCACTACTTGTGAGTAAGGAAGGCTTCATATTTTGTCCTACCATTTTGCTGAACATTACGCCACTGGTTTCACAAAGCAAATGTAGGGTTAAAACAATATTCATCAGCAAAAGAAGTTATAGCCGCTAGGTTTCATAGAATCAGAGTGTAATAAAGCAAGTTAGAAGGGATTTTTCCAGATCATTTAGGTCAATAGCCACCACAAGATAGGTCTGCTGCTCAAGACCCTATTCAGTCAAGTTTTGAAGCCCCACAAGGATGACAGTTTTTCTGTGCAACTTATTCCAGGGTTTTAGCACTGTCATTTTGATAACTTTTCCTTATGTCCACCTGGGATTTCCCTTGGGGTAGCTTGTGCCTATTGCCTCATATTCTCACTGCAAATCCCTGAAAAGAGTCTTTCTCTGTCTTCACTATAAGTCTCTCACTAGGTATCTGAATATGACCATAACATTTCCCCTTTAGCCTTTTCTTCATAAGACTGAAAAAGTCTGAACAGTTGGACTTGATGATCCTGGGGGTCTTTTCAAACTTCACAATTCTGTGAAAATGTCCAAAATCTCATTTCAAGTTCAGCAGTACAACACAGCATATACACACTTTGTCCTCAAATCTGCTGCTTGCTTCACGAGAGAGGAAACGGAGAGCTTGACATCAAAGCCAAATGCAATAAAACTTGAAGTCNTGTGAGTAAGGAAGGCTTCATATTTTGTCCTACCATTTTGCTGAACATCACGCCACTGGTTTCACAAAGCAAATGTAGGGTTAAAACAATATTCATCAGCAAAAGAAGTTATAGCCACTAGGTTTCATAGAATCAGAGTGTAATAAAGCAGGTTAGAAGGGATTTTTCCAGATCACTTAGGCCAATAGCCCCCACAAGGTATGTCTGCTGCTCAAGACCTTATTCAGTCAAGTCTTGAATCCCCACAAGGATGACAGCTTTTCTGGCAACTGATTCCAGGATTTTAGCACTGTCGTTTTGATAACTTTTCCTTATGTCCACCTGGGATTTCCCTTGGGGTAGCTTGTGCCTATTGCCTCATATTCTCACTGCAAATCCCTGAAAAGAGTCTTTCTCTGTCTTCACTATAAGTCTCTCACTAGGTATCTGAATATGACCATAACATTTCCCCTTTAGCCTTTTCTTCATAAGACTGAAAAAGTCTGAACAGTTGGACTTGATGATCCTGGGGGTCTTTTCAAACTTCACAATTCTGTGAAAATGTCCAAAATCTCATTTCAAGTTCAGCAGTACAACACAGCATATACACACTTTGTCCTCAAATCTGCTGCTTGCTTCACGAGAGAGGAAACGGAGAGCTTGACATCAAAGCCAAATGCAATAAAACTTGAAGTCTGTAAGAAGCCAGTATAGTGCTGAAATCACAGGGCAGCTATGCAAGTTTGCAGTAGTATTTTCAGTAATAAAAATCCTCAGCTCCTCTGAGAAGATTGCCAGTTGTTTCGTGTGATACAATGTTTCTAAGGATGATTCTTCCAGAAGAAAGTCTCCAGTTGTTCTTAGCTTTGGAGAGAGTGAATTGGATCCAAAGGGCATCTACCTCTTACCTGCTAAAGCTTTCTTCATGGTTCATCGTGAGCCTTTACATAGTCCTGTCCTACCCATAGTCATTTTAGTGATTTGCTTGAAGAAGTGCAGGTATTCAAATTTCATGCAGAACTTCAAGAAAAAAACAAACAAACATGCTTTGTATATTGCCTGAACTGTAACAGTTTGTTCCAATCCAAAGAAAAGTTCAGAACAAGCACACGTAGTAAGCAGTGACATTTTGAGATTTATGAAGCTGAAGCTAGCTGCTACCAATGTGGAAAGAAAAAAAGCTACAAATTTCTCTATGACAGACTGCCCAGTGAAGTTCAGAAAGTGTTTATTGCTCGTTATTCATTGCTAAGGTTCTTAACACTGACATTTCTGCAGTAAATAACCTATAATTTGCAACTGCTACATATCTAAAAGGAGGTTTTACTGGACAAATATTAGATATTACATTGAATGCTTGATGGCATCTCTTTTTGTAATGTCTGTATTGAGATAATAAGAGAGCACATAGACTGTTTCTCTGGTTTCTGTTTGGATACATTATTAACTTCGATACAATCATCCTTTTCCTCCTCGGTTCAGTGCTGCTTACACATTTGCATGAACATATGTGGAAAACTTGTTCTTTCTTATTTGTTTCTCCATTTAGTTTAGAATTTTGGAAGGATTCTTATTAACTCTGCAATTACATCTATATAGACTGTATCACAGATAAAGAAGCACATTCTTTCCTGAATAGTGATGATTTTAATAGGTTTTAAGACCTGGACCTTGTATGCATTAAAAATTAAACATATTTTATAACACATGCATTGAATTTACAAAGTGTGCTAGTTTTGTAAACCATATTACATAACATAGGATAAAAAAGAGAAACCAAAAAATAAATGAAAGTTAAGAAATTATAAGCAATCCAAGCAAAATGTACCTTAATTTTTTAAAAAAAACTTGAATACAAACCATGATGATAACTAACCATTTAATCACATTCCTTAGCCACTTTCAGTTGTATTCAAATTTTTCTATGACTTTTCATATTCTGAAGTGAAAAGCCATTAACACTGTGTTTGGCTTACTTAAGAAAGAAGAACTTTTCTTTGTTTTGTCATAAAGTAACCTAACTTTGTCACATGCACATATAGCAGAAACAGCACAAAACAATTCAATATTAATAAAAAAAATATGGAAAGTCAGAGTCTGAGTAAGGTAAAAGCAGACCTATCCAGGCAGTCACATCTGGGAAACCACAGAGACAGAAGGGCATTATGAAAGACAGACTTGTCTGATTAATGAGGAGAGAGGCAAAGAAAAGAAAAAAATGGAACAGCTGACAACTGAAATAGAATTCAGCTGAAACAGTTCACAAGGAGAAATGAAAGTACAGTGGAAGTTGTGGAGAGTGGCAATATTACATTGTGAAAAATAAGTGCACGGCCAATTTGTCCTTCTCCTGAGGAGAACTGGCAGGAAAACGAGTCCTTTAACAAAAGAAAGTAAGAACAGTCTCACTTGGATAGCTGGCACGCACTATCGGTGGAAATAATATGATTTACAAAACTCAAAGGGATGATATTGGCTTACAAAGCAGCGCACTATGGGTCACTTAATCAAATTAACAGACCACCCAGGAATCAGAGGGAAATGGGAAATACAAATGAAAACCTGGAATAGGAGTATCCTTTTATTAAAAAGCAGGCACATTTTTTTTTAGAAACAAACAAACAAACCAGCTTGATAATTTTGATGTTTGTCTCTGTATGATAAAAAAGGCATTGTGCCCCTCCTCGTTGTGTGACCCAAATATTTGTGTCACATTTCCTACCCAAATATTTGTGTCTTATATTGACCATTGCTGAATAAGTGATTCTGCTATATTCAATAGATGCCTTTACATTAAAGCCTGAGTTTGGATCAAGAATGGAATTTTGAAAGCAGTCTTGTGATGGGCCTCACATACCCTACTTTAGCTCACATTGCAACACTGTCTCGAAGTACAGTAGCTGGACCACTTTTGGATGAAACTAAGCTGGAAAATGGATCCCAGGAGTTAAACTAATGAGCTCCAGCTGCTAACAAGCATCCAGGCTTTGGCATTGGTCTAGAGGTGGTCTGTAGTGAAACCCTCTGAAATATATTTCGCACGGGCATCACCAACAAACTGTTGTGCTGCACAAATCTGCTCCTACTGGGCTACAGTATTGGCTAATATAGATATAACCTTAGAGTGCATAGAAGCAGGGATATATAGTTGATGATTGTTAGCATTTTTAGTTTTATACCATGGATACTGAAAGCAAATTAATGGTCTTTGCTGAGCTAGAAATAAAAAAAAGGCTATTTGGAACTGCTTTATTCAGATATCTCATTGCTTGTTTGAAAATAACTCACATAGAGTGACTGAGAGACATAAATAAATAACTGAACATGAATAAAATATTTCTTTTTGGTGGATATTTTTGAACCTAATATGTGAATAGATTATTAGACAATCTTTAACATCAATATATTTCACACTGTATTTTGTCTGGGCTTACTTTGTCCATAATATTTACCCAACTATTTTAAAAGGGATTGACCGACATCAAGGCAATAGCCAAGCAAAAAGTGGAAGGGAGAATGATATATTTTCAAGTTAAAGGTTTGCTGGCTGCTCTGTCCATGTTCTTTTACTCATACTAGATTTTTCCTTCCCACAAGCATTGAAAACTGTCAGGGCTTATTCTGACAGATGGCAGCTTTCTCAGTCTTTTAAGCACCAAGGCAATCCTTGCATCGGTTATTGTATCTCTTGTACTGTTATGAGAAGCACTCAAAGAAAACTTATGCTTGGGCAAACAGGTTAACAAAAAAAAAAATCTTTCTAGCATTTTCCATCTGTTTGATTCATATCTGCAATCAAGAAATGTTCACTGCTTTTATAAAGAAAGGATCAATGTTTGACAGTCATCTTCAGACTTATTTGTGACAGACAAAACCTGACTTCCTTTTTCAGCAAGGCAGTGGTTCATCATGGATCTTGCTGAGGGAATGCATGATGTCAAAGCTCTTGGAGCACATTCATATCTGTGTCTAGCTTAGCATAAACCTGCTGGGGTGAAAAAGTTTCCTAAAGGCCAAAGAAATTCTGATATAAGAACTCCAAAATACCCACTCCACACAAGCACAGGGTTGATAACAAAAAAAAAACCAAAACCCAGAGCAATGACCATGAAACCAACATGCAATGATCTCTGAATTGGGTACCACTACTCTGAATTTTGTGGACTTCAGTACACTTATGCAGGTTAATGAGCTAGTTTGGAACAAAGATATTTTTGTAGTGACATTGTTGAACATTTCCACATCCTGGTTTGTAAATGAAACAGAGGCTGAAATCTACAAATTAAAAGTGGACTAATTAGGTTGTAATTCATATTAGCTTTCCCTGAATCCATATAGAAGTGTGTTCAAGAGGCATAGTAGAAAACAGAATAAAAATAATTTTTAACACTCTGATGGCATAAAGAAACACAAGGTATAGGCATTTTACTTAAGAATGTGTACAATGTGAACACCACAGGAGTGAAATGTGAAGCTGAAATGTTACTATTTTGGTATCTATCTATATTTGTATCCATATAACTATATCTTCCTACGCCTTTATCTATTTCAGTCCCTGTAGGTGGAAATATGTATTCGATATGGAAGTAACAGGTATTTCCATTTACTTATAAGAGATGAAATACACACAGCTATTTGACATCCAGTCCTCACCATTACCTATTTCACATCACAGCTCACCTCCTAGTGGTCCTCATTGCCTCTTAATGCAGATATAGTCCTAATGGACTTATTCTTTGCTCCATAAGAGTAGTATAGACATCAGAAGAATGTACTAAGCTTCACGTAACTACTTTTTCTCAGTATGTTTTTTTTGTAATGGAAGTTCCATTATTTCTTCTTCAGAAATTATTCATAGGAAAAAAAGGAACAACATAAGTTTAGAGAAGTGTCTAACTGATTGCATTGGAAGCAATATACTAAAGCAAGCATTTTTAAAGTTAATATGAATTTTATCAAGAATTTTTCTTCAAAGTCACTTGAGGGACAGGAAGGTGAATTTGACTTCATTAGGTACATTATGAAAGCTAATTGTAAATAACCTTTCCAAGCTGTTTGCAAGGAATTCCCAGTTCTGCTGTAATAGAATGCCTGGGCAGAGTTAGATTGAAAAAAACAACAGGTTTGTACCTAGATAGATTTCCTCAGGGAAAAAATTAAGGAAGTTAAGCTCTTCTAATAGGAATATCAATTATTTCATAGTGGTACCATTGATGAGGAGGCCTAGGCAGATGGCACAGTGGGATGACAGGTAATGAGATTTGTCTAAGCATATGGAAATTTGAGTGTTTAGGCTGACACTCATGAAGGAATACGAGAGTTGGGGCTCTTCAACCTGGAGAAGAGAAGGCTTTGGGGAGACCTTATAATGGCCTTCCAGTGCCTGAAGGGGGCCTAGAAGAAAGCTGGGGAGGGACTTTTTACAAAGGCATGTAGTGATAGGATGAAGGGGAATGTCAATAAATTGGAGAGGGGAAGATTTTGACTAGACATTAGGAAGACGTTCTTATCAATGAGAGTGGTGAGGCACTAGAACAAGTTTCCCAGGGAAGTTGTGGCTGCTCCATCCCTGGAGGTGTTCAAAGCCAGGCTGGATGAGGCCTTGTGCAGCCTGATCTAGTGGGAAGTGTCCCTCTCCATGGCAGGGGTTTCAAACTGGTGATTTTTAAAATCTCTTCCCACACAACCCATTCTATGATTCTATGATTCTATGATTCTGTGATTCTATGATTCTATTCTATGAATATTGGTATGATTAATCCCAGATATGCAAGTGGGTTTTTGCTTTGCATGGGGGAGAGGTTGGTTGTTAGGAGAGGCATTTGCCATGTCTAATGCACTGATTCCTGGGATCCTTCAATTCAACACTAAGACATGCCAGAAATGAGGATATGTTGTAAAAGTCTGCATGAACTCAGTTTTCTTTTGCTGGCCTGTGGTTAATTACTTTGTAAAATCTTACAGATTAAGAGCATGGGAGCTACTGAGGTTTCTTTTTTTCTTCCTGGATTTTTTCTGTTACTCACTGGAGGCATTGAGGGGATAGAAAGCTGAAGTACTCCTGGGGTCAGATAAGACACTGCTCTCCCCTGTCTTCCTCCACGCATGGGCTCAGGACTGATTTTAACCAATGATGCTGTCTCTCACATGAACAAGGACTTGGTCTGAAATGGGAAAAGCCTTCCTGAGTACCCATGTTATCTTCTGACTAGGAAACTCTTTGATCTGGAGAGATGTAGGCTGAAGAGGGCATAGATGTTGAATTTTCTAATTCCTTAAGAAATGTTTCAAGAGAGTACAAGAAAATACCCAGTTGGTTCCTTAGTTATCTGGACTCAATAGTTCATTTTAAAAAATGTAAAGAAAAAGATAAGTTACTGAACTTACATGTGTATAACCTGCTAGCATCTAAACACCATTGTGAAAATAATATCTAAAATTAATTGAAGAAAAGGCAAAATTTCCATCATAAATCATATTATTTTTGATTATTTATTTGCACTTTCATATTTATTTGTTGTGGAAAACATTCAGGTCGTTGTATACAAGTTCAGTTACTCATAAACAAAGTATGGTGGTTGAGGTGATGTCAAAAATATTCTATCAGAATATCCCGTAACAAACAAAAAAACAAACCAAAAAAATCAAAAATAAACACCAAACAAACAACATTCAGTAAAATAGGAATGTTGGAGGCCATTTTTTATTTCATTTTTTTCTATAATATTCATTCATAAATCTCTTTGCCCTGAGGTCCTTCACTGCAATGTCATATTTGAGTGCAGTAACTTTCACACATTGGGCAGATGAACTTCCCATGTTTTTCTCTACTACTCTGGTAACTAATATATTCTTCTTGACTTCATATCTTCTCTCTTCTCAGCATACTTCTCCATATGTCTACGTAGACATACAAACACAGTCTCCCAAAATCTAAGAAACAATCACATGTGTTAAGTTTGTGCAAATGTGTTCTTTGGCTCCTTCCAACTGGAGTGTCTCACTTTTTAGTAGATGCAAATATGGCACTTGTGCAGACATTTTAAATGTCCCTACCTGTGTGCACTCACCAGAGAGAGGTTACATTTTCTATTATGTTTCAGGCCAAATGTGTGTCCCTGGTTCATGATTACAACCTTTGCTAATAAAAATAAATAAATAAGACATTATGACTCCATGGTAGAGGCAGTATTAGTAGACAAAGTCAATAGGAAATATGTGAAGTGCTTTCAGTGAAGAAAGAGGTGCTGTGTTGTTAACAAACTGTTACACAGCTAACATTTGCCGCAGGAAGTCCATCTTTTAGTTTGCTGTGAGTTAATGAGGGAAATCTGTTCAACTATTGGCCATGATGTTTACCATGGTAAATCACTGAGAATTGTCAGTTCTGGTAATTAAATACTTCAGTTCTCTCTCCCTATCCCTCTTACTTAGCCTGGTAGCACAACCTTCAATTCAGTTAAATGCCAAGGTGCTCTTCAGGAATTAGAAACTGTGGAAGTGTTAATCCTATTGACTCTCCCTGTAAGTTTCTGAAAGTTAAGAGCAGTATGATCTTATCTTTAGGCTATCAGGAGGATAATTGAAAGATGTTATAATTAAAACTGATTGAAGGAGATCATTATCCAGTCTCAAAAAACTGACAGGAGATAATACCAGAATACCAAAATATACAAAGCACTATATATTTTAAATACGCTTATAAATGTAAACATGATCATTCATATATATACACACATATATGTGTGCATATATGGTCTGCACATAAATTGTGGCATTTGTTATGCTGTAAGGGCAGAGAAACAAAATCTCCAAAAGCTGTTGTGCATACAAATCATAGTATCCTATTTATCAGATGGACAGCTAAAAGTGACCACAGATCTTAAAGCTAATAATCCAAGATATTCTAAGGTAGTTATTTCCTCTCTCTCTTTAGCTGAAGGAGAGAAATCAGTACCAAAGGACAATTCATCTCACCTCTCTTTGTTGCCTATTTCAGGAAGAGATGAATGACCCTCAGGATCTATAAAAGAACTCCATCAATGATACAAAGAGCTCTGATGACTGGGTCAGGTGGCTAAAGTTAGGTGAGATGAACTGCTCTCTCTCAAGGGGCTTCTGACTTTGATATTCATTTAATTGTACCTCATGTAGAAAATTTCCTAACAAGCTTCATATTATAAAGACAACAGCTCCCAGAGGTCACTAAGCCATGCAAGTGGTTTGAAACTAGACTTGGAACAGTACAGAACCATTTGGCATATGAATTGCGAACTTTTCAAATTATACAAGCAAATGACTCCAAAAAGAACATTAGTGAAGGAATCTGATGTGACTATAATGTACTAAAAGAATAATCCAACACTTTTGTTTTGGTTTATTGAGTGCTCATGTAACTGAATTATCTTTATATTTGCATTTTTATTAGAGAAGATGACATTGAAAGCAAACTTCGGTGTAACCCATAAGCACTCCATTGAATTATTTGCTTCTAACATTTATTGTATGCAACCCATTTAACAACAGACAGCAATTTGGCAACATCTCTTTCTCAGTACAGGTGAAAGTCATGAACAGTGTAGTATTCATGTATAAGTATTGAATGCCTTGTTCAGAAGTCAGAGAGGTTACAAACTCACTTCCACTTTCTTGATCTCATTTTTCCACTGATGGCCCCACAGGAAGGCTTTTTGCAAATGTTAGAGAGCATACACCCAACATACTGTTTTTAAGATGACAAGCAGATTGTATTATTCATTTGCCCATGAGTATTTAGATGGCATCTCTGTGTACTTTGTTAGATGAGCTATTTCAGATTTCTCATCTCTATTTATAAAGCATTCGACACGGTTCTCATCTGATTCATTTGCATTCAGTGAATTGGCACTTGGCAGCAACAATATATCCTCCTCTACCTCCAAAAGTTTGCAGTATGACAGATGAAAGAAGAAGGGAGGAGAAGGCATGGCAAGAACAATTCTTGTGTGTGTAAGTCCAGATCTGGAAGGAAGAAGTAGTATAGCAGTTCTGGTCTCAGTCCTTTGAGCCAGCTCATCCCACCACTCATTGGATAAAGACCCTTGTGAAGCCAACTGTGCTGGCTTTGCTATTCAGGTTAGAGCCCAGCCTTCTGATCCAGGCAGTCCTTGCCTAACTCTTACAAATGCAGCTGCTGTTCCACTCATGAATGTCATACAATGCCTCTTCACAGACCTGTCTCGTTTCTGGGTTGGCCTCATCCTGTGGGCTCCTCTTCAAGGGATTTTCAAACAGGAGAAAATCATGTAAACAGGATTTTGGAGAGAGACACAGTTGCAGTGACAGATGTTAGGCCAGCTGCAGCTCTTGCCCTGTCCTACTCTCCATCTGGAGCATGTCTATTTTTAGAGGGTCTTACTTTTCTCCTTTCCCTTCAATCATACATAGATGTCATTATACAATTCAACTTAAATACATAGCTGGAGCTCACACAGTAGATCATCACTCAAGGCATAGACAGCATAGATCCTGAGTTCTTCCAGTGGACCATCGGCATGGATAATTTTCCATGCTGACACTTCCAAAACACTTCCAGAACCACATAAAAGTAGTTGCGAGATGTATTCCTTTATCCCTCTAATTGTAGAGAACTCACAGCAAAGTGAGTACACAGGCAACAAGGCACAATCTCTCCCTTCCCAAATCCCTGCATCACATAGCATACCTCATGCTTGCCTTATTCATGCTGCAGACACAAATCCCCTCTCTTCTCACTCAAGTCTCAGCTTCTCTCTGTGGCATAGCAGTACTCATTGCCTACTTCCCCAACATGAATGCTTCTCACACACACAGCCCTTCCAAGGCACTCAGCGCTGGCATAAATGAGCAATGGAGCACTTCTAACTTGCTACATCCAAAATCTGCTTTTCCATATGGGTACTCTTGGAAGAGAATCCCACAACCATAAAATGGTTAAAGCTGGAGGAAAGCTGTTGAGGTCACCTAGTCTAAGCCCCTGGCTCAAGCAAGGTCAGTTAAGGCAGGATGCTGAGGACTGAGTCCAAGTAGGTTTTGAATATCTCAAATGACAGACTCCACAATATTCCTGGGCAACCCATGCTGGTGTTTGACCACAGCGAAAAAGTATTTTCTTGCATTCAGGTAATACAGACCACTCAGACAAAATGATCTAGAAGTAGAAAGGAGCTAGAAAAGAGTTGGATCCAGAAATTTATAGTTTTTGCTGCCTCCAATGTTGATATTTATACCATAGCCTATCACATTCACAACAGCCAGCCTTTAGATTCAATGGAAAGAAGCAGACAGAAAAGTGATTTACCAGACCTGTGATTACGCCCCAGGAATACTTCTTTCTTTCCACAGATATAATGGAAGTTGAAACAGTTCTGACATAGCTGCTTTTTTCATAAATTTTCTGATAGAGAGAGGTTGAAGGAAGCTTGCTTAATCTTTTTTTAACAAATGCAGCTGTGTAATTTGGATCAAGGTCTGAAATTTTTATGCATCAAAATAGTCTTATTTTCAGTTAGAAAAGTATTTAAGCCTTGTGCTTTCGAGCCAAACCCATTTCATTTCAAAACAACAGGAAAAGACTTTATTTTGTATAATTTGTGGAAAAAAAATTCCCAGCTTTATCCCTGCTTTTAAGCAAAGATCTGTTATTTGGATATTCCTATGACAGAATACGATGAAAATACGTATTAGGTTTTCCCAGTTAAAAGTGGGGTTCCCCAGGGCTCAGTGCTGGGTCCAGCCCTGTTCAACGTCTTCATCAATGACCTGGATGAAGGCATCAAGCGCACCTTTAGCAAGTTTGCATACAACACTAAGCTGGGTGGAAGTGTGGATCTGCTGGAGGGAAGGGAGGCTCTGCAAAGGGATCTGAACAGGCTGGACCAAGTCCAATGGCATGAGGTTTAACAAGGCCAAATGCCGGGTCCTGCACTTGGGGCACAACAACCCCAAGCAGCGCTACAGACTAGGAGAAGTCTGTCTAGAAAGCTGCCTGGAGGAGAGGGACCTGGGGGTGTTGGTTGACAGCCGACTGAACATGAGCCATCAGTGTGCCCAGGTGGCCAAGAAGGCCAATGGCATCCTGGCTTGTATCAGAAACAGTGTGACCAGCAGGTCCAGGGAGGTTATTCTCCTTCTGTACTCAGTGCTGGTGAGTCTGCTCCTTGAATCCTGTGTGCAGTTCTGGGCNGCATGGAACAGGTTGCTCAGTGAGGCGGTTGATTCACCTTCCCTGGAGGTGTTTAAGGCATGGGTAGATGAGGTGCTAAGGGGCATGGTTTGATGTTTGATAGGAATGGTTGGACTCGTTGATCCAGTGGATCTCTTCCAACCTGGTTATTCTATGATTCTCACAAACTATGGAAAATATTGCATTTACTTATTAAACTTCCAGTTTGACCAGGAAAAACACTCTTGTCTCTGTATTTGTACACTCAACAATGTGTGACATTTTCCTCTTTTTCTGATTGTTTATTAAAGGAGGATTTTGGAAAATTCATTATTTTACAATGGTTGCTCTCTGTGTTGTGTAAATTAGTGAGATTGGATATGTTTGGTTTTCGGGTTTTTTCGTGAGAAATGCAGAAGAAAGAAGGAGTCAGAGAAGTTGGAACAAAATCAAGGTCTAATTTTGGCAAATGAAGATGATCTTGAGGAGCACTTCAGCTTTAAGCTGTGCATAAGTGGCAGATACCTTGCATGATGAATGCATTTAGAATAATCTAATATTTATGAAATTTCATGAATTAAAAGTCATTCTGTGTTTGCACATTTCAATGTAAAATATTGATACACAAAGTTTTCATTAGGACTGTCCTTACATGATTCTGGCTTTTAAACACTCAATTCTTTCAAGTTGTTCTGCATCATTCATGTTGCAGATAAAGGCAATACTAATTCTTCCTGCTGAGGAGTGAATACAACCATGTCTGCACATTTGGAGCAATCGATAGTCCAACAAGCTCTAGATCTACTAACTAGGGTAAGTTGAGCTCTGAGATGTGATCCAACACCTAAGAAGGACAAAGAGTTTCCTGCTGAACAAGCGGGGCTTGCCTCGTACCTCTGCAGAGAAACGTCAAACAAGCTGTGCTGTTAGTAGAGGAAATGGCAGCATCAATGTCCCAGTATCTTCCTGACTTCCAGGTGAGTCTCTGTCTAACACAATACAAAGTCCAGCTAAGATTTCCTTATTGTTTAAGATTTCCATCAGTGTTCTCATTAGCTGGTACTTGAAAGACCACTGAGTTAGTCAGCTTTCCCTTAGCCTATCAGATATACCAACATCATGCTTTCCGGAAACTTGTGGGGATGTGATTTCTCCATCACCTGTTTTGCTGTCAGTTTTAGAAATGGAAATCAGGAAGTGCATTTTTATTAAGAGGTAGAGGGGGTGGAAACAGCCTATTGACTTACTTGTATGCATATATATATATTGATACCTATGTAGACATATATAAGTATCTACTTTACATAAAATGCATCGATGGCCTCAGGAGCAATAATCCTTAGGTTGCCAACCTAAAACTGCAGGCTGAGTACAGGCAGAGCTAAGCACAAACACAGGAGTTTGTCTGAAATTCTCTCCAAAGCATGGGCATCCGACCCAGGGCTACTGCTGCAATCCTGAACCCAACCACAACTGAAGTGTTACCTGCCATTTCCTGAAAAAGCTGAGCAGGATTTCTCCCCCTGCTGCAGCAGTGAGGCCAGTATTTTCATACCAAGAGCCTAAGGCTTGAAGTCTGTGTCCATCTCTCACAGATGGAGTTCAAATCTGTCACTTTCCCTCTATGGGTAGCTGAGAAATGCTAAGAGCAAGCTGCATTTGTGTGGGCAGATTGAGCAGGATGGGGTAGGGGAGGCAGTAACACTCCTGCAGTAGTGGTGGGGTCATTCAGGAAGAAATGAATGATTTCTGGTGCCATGAAGGATGCTGAGAGCCTGCAGCACAGTTCTTCAGTCATGCAGAAAACCCATGGCCTGGTTTCTTTCTTGTGGAAATATCTGCTTTGAAGAGGTTTGGAACCTGCATTCTCTGAAGCATTCAATTTCCTTAATTAACAGTGGTATGTGGGAAAGCAAAACTACTTTGTGAAGGATGTGTAATCAGAGACCATTTGGAGCTGAAGAGTTTATCATGGTTTGCATCCTTCTGTCTTGGCTTCTCTTTGAGCAGCAAGAGCTTCCAGACTTCCAAATGAACCCTTTGAAAAATCTGGTACCTCTTTCTTCCCAAGCATCTCAAATGTGGCCAACTGACAGGGATACAAGTATGGCTGCATGCATCCTCACATAGCCTCCTTATGTAGCCTTTTGTACTTTCCTAGAAAAGGTAACCTCCTGAGATGCAGGCATTCCTTCTGTCTAGTGTCAGAGGGTCCCTTGGTACTAAGAGCACCCCACTAATGAGGCTCAGCTCTTTCACCCCATCTCATTACTGTCTTCTGGAGCAAAGTGGCTTGCTTAGTCTTATGCTAGGTGCTAGGATTTGGAGACTATGATCACAGTGGGCTGGGATCAGCATTAGCTTGTCTAATGCCATTCAGTACCTGAATAAGTTGCCAGAAATTAGATGGTGAGGACAATTTCCTAAATTACTAAAGCACTGGTTCATAAAAAAACTGCCTGTTGTCATCTATTCTTTGGCAGACTCTACTGCATCAGTCCTATTACAGCAAATAAAACCTGGCTTTCATAATTGTTCATTAGTGGTAATACCTTAGCAGAACTAAAAGGAAACAGTCATTGTCTTGGAAAATTGTGTAATTTTCAAGACAAAATATACAAATCAGGCAGACTTTTTTTTCCCTTGTTCAATCACATTGTCTTGCTAACTTAAAATGCTCTAAATAATTCTCAGTGTGCCGTAAGAATGTAGTTAATACTACCACTCACTGGTGGTAAGCAACTCATTTAGCTGATATTTCCCCTGGAGTTTTTAAATGTTTGATTTCTTTTTTTTCCCATTTCCTAACAGGTTTACATTTATTTGATACTTGTTGATAGTTCATGTTTGCTGCATCTTTGTTGGAGATCCTGGAATCTCTTCACTAAGTCCCACTTAATTGTGGCTTGTGTAATCTGAAAACCACTCTAGTTTGTTATCTCTCTCTCCATTTATTCTATGATTCTTGATTTACCAAGGAGATAACAGCTTTTATTTGCTGTTTTCAATCCAGATGAAGGGAAATAATATTTCAGTGGAGTCTCCTATGAAAGCTTACCTCTGACACTACAACATTTCCCAAAGTAGATTGTGAGCAAGCTCAAGAGACACACCTGATTTTAACTTGTGATATTTGGGCTGTTGCATGTTTCATGGTGGATGTAGGCAGACAAGACATGTACAAGAATTAAAAAAACCCCAGACAAATGCAGCCAAAATCCAACATCTTTCCCCACCCCACTGGAAAAACAAAACCAAAAACCCTAAAACCCAAAAAACCACCACAAAACAGGGAAAGACTTCACAAAAAAATCATATACTAAACCATAGAAAAGAGCCTTTTGTATGTTCAAGTGAGGTTCACCAGAAGGACTTGTTTCTTTCAATTTGCTTCTGTGGGTTTACCTCTAATTTGAGGAGGTTTTCACTGTCAAATGACGATCTTTTAAAAAGAAAAATAATTACTGTAATTACTCTTCATCACAACATTTAATCATAAAAATCCCTTTAGGTCTAATAAGTTATAGTTACACTAAATCATAAGTTTATGATTACTAAAAGATGTCAAATATAATCATTGTATATTCATGATAATATGGAGTCCTACACGCAGTGTTGCAGCATGTTTTGGTAAATAAGAAAGGGGTTTTAAGGGTATGAGATCCAACACAGAAAAAAATGAGACAGTGCCTTTAACTCTTTTAACTTCACAAATTAAGAAAATCAATTATGATAACCTTCAAAACGGTTCCCTTCTGATTTGGCACATAGCTGCATATGATGCTGCCAACATTCAAAGCAATTCCACAGATCACTTTCTGAAAGCCCATTGAGGATCTCTTATTTTTCTTTTGCAACTTCTACCAACAAAAAAATGGGAGCCTTTGAACACTGACTTAATCTTTGGGATCTAATCACCATAAGCTTCAGTCATAACTGAAAAGTTTCCACCACAGGCTTCTTCACTTTCACAAGAAAGTTGATGTTTACTTGCTGTTCACTCTTGTACACTGAAGTTTTCCTACTGAGCATAAGAAAATGTCCATATCTGAATACCTGTCCACTTGTGCTGAGTGAAACAAGCAGGTTGAGAACATGTTCTTTAACCAACTATTTATCTCTCCCTTTCCACTCCTCACTCCTGAGCTATAGGCTTAGTCTCTCATTCGTTTTGGGGTTTTTTTTATGTTGGGCCTTGTACTGCAGGACTATAAAAATGTGCTCAGAGCTCATGTGCAATCCATTCTCTGCTTTTAAAAATATTATTTCCAGGTCAGCTGAATTTATTGACTGTTGATTTTGGAGAGGAATCCTTATTTATAGATTTTTTTGTAGGCTTCCCACTTTCTTACATGCCTTCCCTTTGTTTTTCTGTGAATTTGAGCTTCCTCTTGGTGGGGCTTGGACTCTGATCTCAGAAGGCCAGCTTTCCATTCATCTGGTCTGGCATACAGGACATGCTGAGCAAAGCTGACACAGGCTGTGATGTATTTATGTTAGTGCTGAACCCTCTAGTTTCAAATTATGTAAAGACAGATGTGAAGGGAAATGGGAGCAAAAATGTCTAAGTACAGGACAGATAATATAACACTATGTGTCACTAAGGCCCCTATGTGCTACTCTATGCCAGTACAAATGTTTTTATAATCAATTACAAAAAATTCCTAGATTTGCAGTGTGAAAAGAGGCAAATGGATAAATCAGCTCAGCAGAAGATGACTGCTGTGGATGGTGGAGGTTGTGCTGTGGTAAAAAGAAGGTTTTACTCTTTTCCATCTTTTTTCTGAAATATAGCAAGTCTGGGAATTTAAAGGAAAACCATTGTTTCTACTTACCATATGCACAAACAAAAGCAAGATTTTCTTGCTTTTACTCACATTCAGGTGCTCCTATTTGCTATAAATAACTCACCATCTTAGAGACCATATGGATACATTGCTGATATCAAGAAGAATCATGACATGACCAAACAAGGTGACACTATCAGATGAGAAGTTTTTAATGTCTCTGAACTGTGACCTGGAGCACAACACTCCTTCCTTACTCTCTCCACTGCAAGCTTCCCACTCTCAAGACTGCTTCATTTTGGTAGATGGATAAGGCTTTGTTTAGCATGTTAAAAGGAGGCTGCAACCTAGTAGGTGGGGAATTTGTGCCCTCTCTTCCACATACCCCTGACCTAGGGCATGGGATCTTTCCCTGAAACTCTTTCCTCACTCTCCCATTACCCTACACAAGCAACAACTACGCTTGGTCCCAATTTCTCTGACATTTTGATGGGCAGAGGGAAGGGAGGAAGAAATCATCCTTCTGCAAAGCAGAGCCCAGGCAGGTAACACAACTCCAGCCGTGGTGAAGGATCCAGGTGAGGAAGATCAAGCAGAAACACAGTGTGACAAGTTGGCTCAGAGCTCAGTTGTATGGGAACAGGTAGGGTACATGTAGATTGACCCTTGATTATCTGGGATAATCAAAGGTAAAAATGCACCACCGTTTGGTGTGTTGTGACACAGGCTTTCTCTTGCCACACAGCTGATGCATCAGTGTAATACCCAGTGATGTATTTTATTTTTCATGCATAAAGCAGAAAAATTTTTGTTAAAAAACATTTTTATTATGTAGGTCAGGCAACAGGACTAAGAGAACTTGAGGTTAAAGGGTTAATTCTGACATAATCCCAGGGTCCTAATGCTATTTTATTTTCCCCACAGTCAGAAGGAGTCCTTTGAACAAAAGCCTTGAGGAAAGCAATAAATCAGCTCTAGCTGCATTGTCTTTATTTGTGTGCACACTTTGCTTTGTACTTGTAGGCACTGGTTTCTTCAAGAACTGTTTTGTGGTTACTGTATCATAGGAGGAGAAGAGAAGGATGAGATGAAAGAGATGGAAGCTACTTCTCAGCCCTTCCAAATAGGAGAGCTAAATCAGAAACATTTGAAGGTTCTTGTTATTCCACAGGGGAAAAAAAATATCAGTGGACTCTTTATAGCCCTCTTTCCTACCTATCTAATTAATTAGTTAATTAATTGATTAATGTGTGTTACCTAGGCTACATTATGCTTTAATATGGCTTAAACAAGCAGAAGTTTTTTCGATCTATATTGTTTCCATGTCTTCATATTTACACAATTCCCATTTATTCATAAAGGCTAGAGTGGGACTTGCATAGGTAAGAAGAGTTCCAACTCTTGTTCATAAGAAGTACATGTAAGGTAAGGAAATCTCTCTGTCTCATGCCAAAATCTTAGGCAGAAAGCCCAAGTGGGGAACCTTCACCTCAAAGAGCTTTTCTAGGAAAAAGAATGAGAATTAAAAGAGCTTTTCCTTAAATTCAGTTTTCAGGGTATGATTACTCTTCCAAGCTGAGATAAGAAGCAATTTGCTGAATGCATGTGTTGCTGAGGGAGGTGAGAGAATGAGAACATATAGGCTACAGAAAGAAAATTACTAAATCTCACTGAATTCATAGGTCTTATGCCCCTAAACTGAATTGTGAGCTTGAGCACATCTCTGAATCTTAATATTGGTCCTGTCTTTTTAAAGGAGTACACAATTAAGAACAGAAAATCCTTCCATATATTTCTGAAGAAAAGTGCCCCATGTCAGAGGTGACTCTCTGGACAGATGGAGTTTTAGGGTTCCAGATCTGTAGTGTAAAGTTGCTCAATTGCATGTACCACCATGCTAACTTTTATAAAATGCAGGGCACAGTAATAAATGTACTTCAGTTTAACTTTTATATTTTGCTATGTTAATTTCAATATATGACTAATTTATGATCATTTTACCACTCAGGGGCCATCTGCTTTTAATTTAATCCTAGAAATTAAGCACAAAAGCTAAATTAGACACAGTTGGTAAAGTAATTCTTTGTTAATTGTTAAGCTGACTTGAATGCACAGAAATGAGAGACTGTCAGTGTAGCAGTTATCTCGGCTTTGAAAGCCAAAGCTAAATCCAAAATAGGTGCAACTTTTTCTCACTATAGACTCACGACATGTTGAAATAACCTGGGGTTTGATCCACAGCAGGCTTATATTGTGAGCAGAGGTGTTTTCAACTAACTTTAGTTGAATATTTTAAATTTTATTGGAAAATAAGTAAGTTCAATAAGAACTGCATTCTAAGGTCTCTCATCTGTCTTGAACTTTAACATTCAAATTGTCATAATGTAAATTGATTTGTTATCACTTTATTTACAGGGTAAATTTGAATTTCTTTATCAATATTAATTTGGATTACCACCTGAGTAATGAACAAGGGGAAAATTCCAACCCCTCCTCAGCCCCAACAAAATCCTGAAGGATTATTTTCTTGTACTCTAAGTAATTAATTTTGTCTCTTTCACTTCTGTTATTAGAAAATAAGCTTCATGACTTTATGAACAATAATAAGAATTTCCATCCATAAAAATAATGGAATGATAGTTTTGTGGGGAGCATTAGAGATGAACAAACAATATGTGATGAATTTAATTGGAGTAAGTCACATTACCCAGATGTAATAATAAATACAGCAGCAGATGAAAAAAAAAATCTTTAGCCTGAAAAGTAACTATTTCTTTATTAGTAGTAGTGACTTCAAATAAAATAGTTCAATGAAGTCCTTCAAAAATTCTTTTAATAATGTAGTCATTTACTTAGTTGTCTGACTTTCTTCTACATGAAAGTTTCTGAAGTGCCTAAGAAAAAAAAAAAAGTTTTGCTTTTACTAGAGGAGTAACTTTACTATATGGATTACTTTTNATGAAAGAGATGGAAGCTACTTCTCAGCCCTTCCAAATAGGAGAGCTAAATCAGAAACATTTGAAGGTTCTTGTTATTCCACAGGGGAAAAAAAATATCAGTGGACTCTTTATAGCCCTCTTTCCTACCTATCTAATTAATTAGTTAATTAATTGATTAATGTGTGTTACCTAGGCTACGTTATGCTTTAATATGGCTTAAACAAGCAGAAGTTTTTTCTATCTATATTGTTTCCATGTCTTCATATTTACACAATTCCCATTTATTCATAAAGGCTAGAGTGGGACTTGCATAGGTAAGAAGAGTTCCAACTCTTGTTCATAAGAAGTACATGTAAGGTAAGGAAATCTCTCTGTCTCATGCCAAAATCTTAGGCAGAAAGCCCAAGTGGGGAACCTTCACCCCAAAGAGCTTTTCTAGGAAAAAGAATAAGAATTAAAATAGCTTTTCCTTAAATTCAGTTTTCAGAGTATGATTACTCTTCCAAGCTGAGATAAGAAGCTATTTGCTGAATGCATGTGTTGCTGAGGGAGGTGAGAGAATGAGAACATATAGGCTACAGAAAGAAAATTACTAAATCTCACTGAATTCATAGGTCTTATGCCCCTAAACTGAATTGTGAGCTTGAGCACATCTCTGAATCTTAATATTGGTCCTGTCTTTTTAAAGGAGTACACAATTAAGAACAGAAAATCCTTCCATATATTTCTGAAGAAAAGTGCCCCATGTCAGAGGTGACTCTCTGGACAGATGGAGTTTTAGGGTTCCAGATCTGTAGTGTAAAGTTGCTCAATTGCATGTACCACCATGCTAACTTTTATAAAATGCAGGGCACAGTAATAAATGTACTTCAGTTTAACTTTTATATTTTGCTATGTTAATTTCAATATATGACTAATTTATGATCATTTTACCACTCAGGGGCCATCTGCTTTTAATTTAATCCTAGAAATTAAGCACAAAAGCTAAATTAGACACAGTTGGTAAAGTAATTCTTTGTTAATTGTTAAGCTGACTTGAATGCACAGAAATGAGAGACTGTCAGTGTAGCAGTTATCTCGGCTTTGAAAGCCAAAGCTAAATTCAAACTAGATGCAACTTTTTCTCATAATAGACTCATGACATGTTGAAATAACCTGGGGTTTGATCCACAGCGGGCTTATATTGTGAGCAGAGATATTTTCTACTGACTTTAGTTGAATATTTTAAATTTTATTGGAAAATAAGTAAGTTCAATAAGAACTGCATTCTAAGGTCTCTCATCTGTCTTGAACTTTAACATTCAAATTGTCATAATGTAAATTGATTTGTTATCACTTTATTTACAGGGTAAATTTGAATTTCTTTATCAATATTAATTTGGATTACCACCTGAGTAATGAACAAGGGGAAAATTCCAACCCCTCCTCAGCCCCAACAAAATCCTGAAGGATTATTTTCTTGTACTCTAAGTAATTAATTTTGTCTCTTTCACTTCTGTTATTAGAAAATAAGCTTCATGACTTTATGAACAATAATAAGAATTTCCATCCATAAAAATAATGGAATGATAGTTTTGTGGGGAGCATTAGAGATGAACAAACAATATGTGATGAATTTAATTGGAGTAAGTCACATTACCCATATGTAATAATAAATACAGCAGCAGATGAAAAAAAAAATCTTTAGCCTGAAAAGTAACTATTTCTTTATTAGTAGTAGTGACTTCAAATAAAATAGTTTAATGAAGTCCTTCAAAAATTCTTTTAATAATGTAGTAATTTACTTAGTTGTATGACTTTCTTCTACATGAAAGTTTCTAAAATGCCTAAGAAAAAAAAAAAAGTTTTGCTTTTACTAGAGGAGTAACTTTACTATATGGATTACTTTTGCAAAGCTTTCCTGAAATCATCAGTCATTTTGATTCATTATAAGGTGATTTCACTGGAGTAATATTAGGGGGAAAGCCCATGAAGTAAATATAACAGTTCTTAAAATACAGAATTATCTGCAAACTACAGAACAATTCTTCACCCTGTTTTACAATTGTTTATTTATGGGGGAAAATTAACTTTTGTGTTCCTCTGTTTTCATAGGAAATAAAAATGTAGCATGCAGTTTATGTGAGGCATACATGTTGTTTACATTAGCTAAAGTTCTTCCAGAGTAATTTTTGTCTTGCAGAAACATCCTGACAGTACCGGAATTCATCATAAATAAGCTGTTGTGCACTTACAACCTATATCCACCAGATGGCATAAGGAAACAAATTTCAACCACACTTGGCCTAAAACACTTTGTGATCTTAACACACAGCACAGGGATAGGGAGAAACAAAAGGAAAACTTCAGGTATAGGATGCTCAGAGTTTGTACGTGCAGGAAATTACTCTAATTTCAAAAACCTGCTGAAGTCAGGTATTATAAACCATGTAATAGCTCAACTGGTTAAAAATGACGCAGGAATGGTAAGTTCTGAGGCTGGGTGATAGACTGAGGCAAAAAGGCAGTTGCTGGAGTGGGAGATGGACCACTGGAATAATGCCCTATGCTCCCTGTCACAGACCCAACAGGCAAGCACGCCTTCTGCAACAGAGGATGTCCCATTCTCTCTCCAGTCAGATGAGGAGAGAAATTTAGGCGATGGAGGGGAATGGCAGTAGGTTTCTGCCAGGTGCAGTACACGTCTCCCCTGTGCCAACCTCAGCCTCCCAAATTCCCTTGCACAGTAAATATGAAACTCTACAAGTGACACCAAACCCCAATGAGGAAGATGGATCTCACAGCCTAGAAGTGTTCCCTAGCTTATGACACCTTAAGCTATCCATCAAAATGACCTCTGTTAAGAAGGAAAGATGGGTTATTGTCATAGAAGTCACCCTTCTGAAGGGAACGGAAGGCTGATCTCCAGACCAGACCCATTACCTAGAGAAGTCTTCTGCATACCTGGGTCTCCAATAGAGATGTAGAAAGAAAACTTCCGGCCCTGGTTAGGCCCACAAATTATTATCCTCTATTTATTTTCTATGTAGGCAGTAATGAAATCCAAACAAGTGATCTGAGGGCAATTGAAAGTGACTTCAAGGCCTTGGGGTATATGTTGGAGGGATCAAGGGCACAGGTAGTGTTCTCATCTGACATTCCAACTGCAGGGAGTGATGAGGGAAAAAATGGGAAGAGCTAAGAAATAAACGCCTGTCTCTGAACCTGGTGTGAGGACCAAAACTTTGGATTCTTCAATCATGGGCTGGCTGGCACAGTGCCATGCTTACTGTTGAAGGATTGGGTGCATTTTTCCCCAAGGGGCAAGAGGATACTTACCAAGAAGCTAGCAGGGCTCAGTAATAGAGTTTTAAACTAGATGTGAAGGGGGAGGGGGAGAAAACCGAGCTGGATAGAAGAAAACTGGGAATAGTACTCCAGTGTCTAAGGAATGGTGTGTTGGTGAGGACCTATGGTCTGCTACCTCAAAGGAAGTGGGGGATAGCACTTCAAATGGCAGCAGAAATGTAAAGATTACTGATGGNCAATGGTAATTATAGGATTGAGTTGTCTATGGGTAAAAATCAGTGGAGCTACCTAATAAGGCAGTTATTGTGGGGAGAGTCTGCTATAAACCACACAGACAGGAAGGAGAGGCTGAGGAGTTACTCTACAAGCAACTGAGAGAAGTCTCACAATCACTAGCCCTTGTCCTTATGGGAGACTTCAACATGCCAGATGTCTGCTCGAAGTATAATACAGCAGAGAGGAAATAGTCTAGGAGGTTCCTGGAGTGAGTGGAAGAAAATTTCCTGACATAACCAGTGAGTGAGCTGACTAGGTAAGGTGGCCCACTGGACCTGTTGTTTGCAAACAGGGAAGGTCTTGTGGGAGATGTGTCCATTGAAGGATGCCTGAGGCATAGCGATCACAAGATGATAGAATCCTAGAAGTAAGGAGAGGGATCATTAGAATGGCCACTTCGGACTTCTGGGGGGCTTGGACATCAGACTGTTCAGAAGGCTGGTTGATAAAGTTACACAGAAGGCAGTCCATAAGAGCAAAGGAGCCCAAGAGGTCTGGATGCTCCTTAAGAAGGGAATCCTGGTGGTGTAGGAGAGGGCTGTCCCTGTGTGCCAGAAAATGAGCTAGTGGGGGAGAAAACCTGCTTGGCTGAGCAGAGAGATCTGGGTGGATATCGAAGAAAAGGGAAAAGTATATGAGTTTTGGAAGAAGGCCAGGCACCCCAGGAGGACTACAGGGATGAACTGAGATCATGTAGAGAGAAAATCAGAAGGGCTAAAGCCCAACAAGCAAGACAACCAGGTGATCAGGCCCAGTCAGCATGGGTTTATGAAAGACAGATCCTGCCAAACTAGTCTCCCTGCCTTTTGTGACAAAGTGACCTTTTTAATGGATGAGGAAAAGCCTGTGAATTTAGTGTACTTGGAATTCAGTAAAGCCTTTGACAATGTTTTTCAGTATTTTGCTTGAGAAACTGGCTATGACTGACCTGGACAGGTGCACCCTCTGCTGGGTAAAAAAAATGTCTGCATGGCTGGGCCAAGGATTTGTGGTAAATGGAACTGAATCCACTTGGAGACCAGTCACAAGTGGTGTCCTCTAGGGCTTGATGCTGGGTCCAGTCCTGTTCAATATCTTTATCAATGACCTGGATAAAGGGATTGAATGTGCCCTTAATAAGATCACAGATGACACTAAGCTGGGAGGAAATATTGAGTTTCTTGAGGGTAGGGGGGCTCTGCAACAGGATCTAAACAGGCTGAGACTAAAAAGATGAGGTTTAACAAGGCCAAGTGCTGAGTCCTGCACTTGTGACACAAAAACCCTGTGCAGCACTACAGGCTTGGGGAGGAGTGGCTAGAAAGCTGATGGCTGAGAAGGACCTGAGGGTGTTGGTTGACAGCTGATTGAACATCAGTTAGCAGGGTGCCAAGGTAGCCAAGAAGGGCAATAGCATCTTGGCTTGTATAAGAAACACCATGGCCAGCAGGATCAGGGAAGTGATTCTGCCCCTTTACTCAGCACTGGAGAGGCTGCAACTTGAATATTGTGCTTGGGTTTGGGTCCTTCACTGCAAGAAAGACATTGATGTTCTGGAGCGTATCCGAAGAAGGGCAATGAAGCTGGTGAAGGGGCTGGAGAACAAGTCTTACAAGGAGTGGCTGAGGGAACTGGGGTTGTTTGGTCTGGCAAAGAGGAGATTGATGTGACCTTATCACTGTCTACAACTACCTGAAAAGAGGTTGTAGAGAGGTGAGTGTTTGTCTCTTCACCTAAGTGATAGGTGATAGGATGAGAGGGAATGGATTCAAGCTGTGCCAGGGGAGGTTCAGGTCAGACATTAGGAAAAACTTTTTCACTGAAGGGACTATCAAGCACTGGCACAGGCTACTCAAGGAGGTGGTTGACACACTATCCCAGGAGGTATTTAAAAGATGGGTAGATGAAGTGCTTAGGGATATGATTTAGTAGTGGACAGGTATGGCTGGGCTTGATGATATCAAAGGTCTTTTCCAATCTAGTGATTCTAGATTCTAGATTTCACAAATGAAAAGAGAGGGAAATCCTCAGAAACTTTTTTGGTTTGGGGTGGTTTTCAGATAGGCTTTCAAGTAGTCTATATATGGTAAAAGTGTATACCCTGATCCACACTTAATGGAGTTTAAATTTCACCAGGAAGCATGAAATCAGTCTTCTGGAACTACAATATTAGCACTAGATGTCATAGAAATAAAGCAAAATATATATGAGACGTGTTTTGACAGGTCTTTCAGTTTTCCTTTCACTTTAAATATAAAGCCAACTAGACTTTGCCCTTAAATCCGTGCTTGAAACACTCAAAAGTTAGAGCCGCCATTTCTGTCCAGGTATCTTCAACATTATAGGTTTTATTTCTCTATTTGAATAGCTAAGAGATGTTTAGTCCTTTTATGCAAAGAAATTACTATGCTCTCTGTCTCTACCTATATCAGAATAATTATTATTCATTTATTCTTTCATTCATTCTCATTGGGCTTACAGTTCTCTACCACAGTAAAATCCCTAGTGTATTAATTCCTTCATGTTTGTGGGGTGAGTAAATTCTACAGATGCCCTTATCTAGTGATAAGGACATAAATACAAGAACTTTGAATACATCTCAGCCTCCAGCAGTGAAAACCAGATTTTTTTGACTTCTCTTACATAACAAGATCCTGCTGGTATGTGGAAGGAGGGGAAAGGGATTGCAAACATCAGTAAATAACTAGCAAAATTATTTAAATGCAAATTAGAAATGGATACACACACGTACACACAGATGTACGCAGCTTGTTCTCAAGAGTTCCCAGGGTTTGCTTATTAGTCTTGAAATGTCACGACACGTGCTGTTTTCATGGATATGTCAAGCTATTAGCTGGATGTGGCTGGAGCAGCAGTTGCAACTTCAAATGTATTGTTCGTCTCTGATTACCCTAATTATACAAGCAAAAGAGTCAGACTGCAGTAACTTCATTTGCGCTTTAGTCCCTATGTGGTGTCATTGCCCACATGCAATGAGAGCTGGTGTCCAGCTGCGTCAAGGGATCACAATCCGGCTCCCTGGTGCCAGCCAGACGTAAAAGGCACTTCAGCAGAAGTGCTGCCTGTGCCTATTGAAACCTCATGCTTCCTTCCAAACTTAAGAACACTAATTTCAGAATAGCCCTTTCTAAACTCTTTTGGGTCCTGGTATTTTCTGCACAGTAGGTAGTGCTGCGAGCTCTTCCTGAACTGTGAGCAGTTCTCAAATCTCTCATGAAGCCGTCAGTACCTTATTCACACTGTATTGCTCTTCCTGATATCACTAAAATTCAGCAGGGCTATCTGTGGAGTTAAGGTAAAGCTCAGAGAGTCTTAGATACCACCAGTTAAATACAAAGTAGTGTAACCTTAAATTTCTGGTCCAGTGTGTCCTTTGGGAAAATGCATATAATGCAACCTTACCTTAGGAGAGTGCTAGGCAAATGAAGAATAGTTTCTTTAGTTGAAAGTTGAAATTACAAATATACATGGCTTGAAGGTACAAAATGTTCTTGTCAGAAACAATCAAACACAAATCTGAATTTTTAGAGATTTTTCTCGTCCCTAGATGCATGGCACAGACTATTCCACTTCACTCCATCTGGCAGCTAAAAAATGAACAGTTAAGATCATTCATTTGTTGGAGACCAGCTGAGTATTGTAATTAGTCTTACTTGGCACGCAAAAATGTTACATGCATTTGGTCAGTTCTAGTTTAGTGAATAGAATTTGCTTGGCAATTTTCAATTCTGTTAATTACAGCACACTTACACATGCATGCATATATGCACATGTGCACAGTTTATATATTCCTATATGCCTGGAACTGACTAACTTGAGTATTGTTGATAATGTTTTGATTTCAGAATTGCTAACTTTTGGTAGGGATTCTGGTACAAATACTGCCATTTGTTTTCTAGGATAATGAAATTTGAGCAGAGATCTTTCCTGGTTTTCATTGTGTAAAATAATTTACATATTAATGCATTGTACTAAGTGAGTATAGGAATTCACCTCTCTTTCTAACAAATTTCTTTGTCGTCCTTCTGGTGTTTCAGAGTGGGTTTGAAATCTTCAGAGACTGACAATTGTTTCTTTTAACATGAAGGAATATTGTTGTTGAGCAATTTTGAGCTTCCATTTCTAACCCGTATTATTCTGGCTGCCCCGTTGGGGAAAATATCTGAGCAATACAAAGGGCTGTATTAGGTGTTTAGAGAGTATCCCTGAGGAATTTTGTAGTTTTGTGTGTCTGTAGTGATCCCAACATGTCCCTGGGATATACAGTAGATGGTAAAGGACAGTGAACAAAGGCTACAATTGTTCCAAAAATCACAAATGGAGAAAGGGACGCATTATTTAATTGTTTTGAAGTGATGAAAAAGTCCATCAATCACTAAAATGTAGATTAAGTAATACCATTACTTGGAAAGAAAACCAAGAATGGACTATGGTATTTTAGTATTCATGCATTTTTATGTTCTGAGAATTGTTTGTGCTTCAGTGGAGATGGACTGACATACACCAGTATGCGTGTAATAAGACTGGTAAAACGATGCCAAGCATTACATGAAAAGTTATGAAATCTATCTTTTTCCAGTCATTTGAGAGCTCCTCCAGCTCAAGTCCTAATTACAGTTCAGGTCTTTTATAATGGTGTGATAAAATGGAACAGTGACTTCACTGTTTTGAGTACAGCATGGACTGATGAAATTTCTGTCATCTGCTGACTCTGAGTCGCTTAGCAATTCTGAAACAGTATAAACCCCAGAATAAATTATGGACGTTAACTGCAGGAAGATGAGTCTTTTCTTAACAATACGTCTTAACATCAGGCAAAATTTAGAGATAGGGCTTAAAATTATCCTGCATGAATCTCAATTTATCTCCCCTCCCTTTTAACAACAGATGGCCCATAGCCTCCATTTCTTATTCATGGGCATCTCCACCCCCTCAGTCCCACATCATTTCCTCAACTCAGGAACATTTTTTCTGTGATTAGCAAGACAACAGAGACAAAACCACATTCATGCCTGGGGAAATAATTAGTATGATGAAGAAAAGAAACATTTGAGTGGCAAGCCCTTTGACTGGAATTCTGTGTTAGCTAATACAAGTTTTCAGCTATCTGCCTATAGTCCACAGGATATATTTCCAGGAAGGACTGTACAATTTGCATTAATGTTACGTGCTTAAGGGACATATAACTATTCTGGATTGCATCTAACTGAAGACATAAAGTATCTCTAATGTCCTTTACATATCATCGAAGTAAGAAGAGACAAAGCTTCTTCATAGATTTTTACCTATGTGGCTGCAAAATATTTCAGCTGAAAAATAAATGTTATTCTGAACAGCAAGTAGTCTCATCTCTAGCTCATAAGCCTGAAATATTTTCAATGGCTGTATAGTAACAGGACTTAGTCAGCGCTCTATGGTTCTGAAAGAAGCATAATTTATAATTAGAGCCTTTACCTTTCCTTGCCATTATTTAAATGCAGCTTCTTTTTGCATGTCTCTTAGTGACTTCTCAGGTAGAGATTAAAGACCTCTCAGCTTTTCTTAATTTCTTCCTTTTTTTTTTTNACTCAGGAGGTGTATTTTCTCCCACTTCTGCCACTGTCCTTCTATGTGACCTTGGACAAATGCCTGTAAAGAAGAAGAAAACAAATGATGATGGGGGATGACCTTCTTTATGAAGTGTTTTGAGATCAATGAAAAGTTCCACATATTGCTATTACTGGAACAGATTTGAAAGGTTAAACATTTGGTAAATGAGACTGCCAGTTTTGCAGCCACAGCTGCAAATAAGGAATCATCGATGACCTGGATGGAGTCCCATGTGACTTTGAAGGAAACTTGAAGACTTCACAGATGAAAGTAGCAGTTGGAAAAAATGTTAAGAAGACAGAAGAGTATTGAAAATGACAGATCTTATTTGCAAGGTGATCTGTAGAGCAAGAAGACCTGGTGCAAGAGAATAATGTTTGATTTGATTTGGCCAAGTACAGATGCATACTCCTCAATGCTCAGCCTTAACAAACAGGGGGTTCTGTCCTCAAACTGCCAATTCAGGAGTATCTTACTGGGTAGTCAGCTCAGGATAGGGGTAGGACTGTCGTATCTGACCTCCTGCTCCCATGATTTCTCAGCTCCCACATATAGAAATAGACTCCTCACTAAGTAGGCCAAGGCAGTTCCACATTTTCCCTGTCCTTAACAGATGATTTTAGAATATATCCTTTTTCTCTTATGTAAGTATTTCTTGGGGTATTTTGTGTATATCACCCCAGGCCAAATACGCAGTTGTACAATCTGTTAGCAAGGGGGAAATCTTGTCTGAATTTATTTATGACTGTCTTACAGTTCATTCCCAGATTATGATAATATAAAGGTGATGTAAAAGGACACTTCTCAAATTGCCCTGAGAGGATTTTGTTAACAGCAACCAACCAATGTGAAGAGATAAAAACAAATACTCAGTGATGTCTGCCTGATGATATTCTGCTTCTACTAGCAAGTGAAATGAGAGGTGGAAGGAATTAACCTAGAAAGGGAGGAATGACAGTAGACGAGAAATGGAGCAAAGCTACAAGCACTCAGGCTTATCTAGCAGCATACATTGGCTGAGAACTAAAAAGGTATGTGACCATTTCTGAAAGCTTGGTGATGTAAAACGTGAAGGTTTGTCACCCACTTCTTTAGGAAGCTGAGTTCAAAATGTGGGCATAAATGCCCAAGTGTCCTACATGTTGTATAAGAGAAATGAAATGCCTGGATCATAATTCCCAACAGGAAGCCCAAGAAAGAGAGATATATGTAAAATGCTGTGGACTGAAATAGTTGTGTGAGTCAGTATGTCTGTGAAATTGGAATTGACAAAGAGACTTAGGAAGCCAGGGCTGATTTCTGTTAAGGTGGCTGTGACAATGGAGGGATTTTGTCTATGTTCTACTAAGTATAATGGTCTAGAACAATTATTTCCCTGAAAGAGCATGCGGCATATCATAGCACACATGTATTTGACTAACTTCTTTTATTTTTCCTGAAGAGAAAAAGATGGTCTCATTTATTTTGACTGTTGGCAACCACATACGGATCAAAAGGTGCTAGGGAATATGCTAGCAGTTAACTGGTATGGAAAATTATGTCCAAATGCCCAAGTCTTTACCGCAGCCCTATTTCATTTATTAGTGTATATGTATCTAAAACATTTGGTAAGAAAGAAGGATATTTCATTTTGGAAAATACTTGTCCTGCTGGGTTTTAAGCTCTGTTCAAAACTCAACAAGGGGTGGGATAGCTAGAAGATAGTCAGGCTTTCTCATGTCTGGTGCTGTATAAAGAGCAGTGGAAAATACATAGGTAAACAGAGACAAAAGATTAGGGAGAAAGAAGTTCAAACTCACTGACTAGAACATTCAGCTGGAAGGTAGATGCCCTTCTTTCAACAATGTTCATGTTTTTTTAATTTAGATACATCCTGGTTAAAAATATCAAAGGAACGAAGTTTTCAGGAACTGGGACTTTGAGTTTCCCTGTTGTTCCAGCCACATTTCAATTCATTCTTGCACATCTACCTTTATTGTCTGAAACAAGAGGATCCTTCCACTGAAGGGCATATTGTATTTTATGTCTCATTGTTCTCTGTCACTCCTTTTACAGCTAATGTCAGAAAGGATAGCAAGAGTATGAGGTTAATATGGTACAAAGCATCTTTAGAAATAAATGTGTGATTGTAGGGAGTCCAGATATTAAATCTTCAGTATTTGGAAAGAATTGATAGTTTTTACAAGGAATCCTCTTTATATATATAAATATATATATATACACACACACACATATATATATGTATTTTGGAAGAGATTTTATGTAATTTCTCCTAACAGCTCACTTTCTCATTTACTCTCCAGTACAATTTTCACTGTTCTTAATAATATTTTCATTTACTTCCCTTAGCTTTGGTTTCAAATTGAGGGAATTCAGTCAGGTTCACTGAAAATGGCAAAAAAATTCAACTTTCATACTCCACATTTTGGAGGCTGGGCTTTTCGGTTGTTATAGTATCCAATGACTTTAGGTCAGCCACATCTGCTCATGCATTTAAATTAAAATTTAAGATCTCTCTCTGTTTGATCAAATGTTGTTTTCATAATTTACATGGGCTTCACTCTTCTGGAAATGTTTGTTAAATATAGTTAGCTAGTTCTGTTTTATCTGTCACTAATATTTTTATCTGGTTTATTCTGCAGTCCTTTAAGATGTGCTCTGCATGTAAACAAAGATTGTAAATGAAGACTGATTACTCAATGTATTTCATGCAATAAGCAATGGTCTTCAAAAAATGCTAAAGAAAACTAAAGATATATTTATATATTAATGGTAGCATCACGTATCTGTCATTTGTTTGTATGTAGTAGATCTAGTAACTGTTATTCTTTTCTAGGTGCTTTGTAGATAGAAGAATTTTGGATTCACTGCAAGTCTGTAGGCAAACATTTAGTTTAAAAATGTTGAATTTCTTCCTGAAAGAAAAAAGGTTAAGTGTTAAGGGAAAAGTCTATGTCCAAGGAGGGTTTTTTTTTAATTCTTTCTTGTTTCTTTTTTAATTACTTCTGTTGCTGCTGTTACTAATCAGCTTGCTTCCAATCACGCTAAACAGCACAGCTGGAGAATTTGCTCACTGATTGAAAGTATTACGTGTGCAGAGAGAGTGGCACCACTGGGACTACAGTGGAAATGACTGCAAAGAGATTTCATAGGTATTATGAAAAGGTAACATTATTTTTTGTCTTCTGAGGATGCTTGAGGAAGGGAAGAAAAACCCAGTAAGGGAGTGTTCCAGAAAGAAAGACGTATCTGTGAAGCAGAAGTAAGAATGGGAAGATCTTTATTTATGCTTGGACAGTCAGTAAATTTAGCTCAATGCCTGTGGTAGCAGTAAGTCCTGTCTTAAAGGTGGAAGTCTTCCATCATGACAAGAGAAAAAAAAAAGAGAAAGATAGGAATGGATGACAAAGCATTTGTTTGAAATTGTCCCTGTAGCAATCTATTATAAGACCCTTAGCAAAATTAAAGTTCCTACTGCTCTAGAAATAGCACCTGTAGTTCATAGACAATGAATTGTACTAAGAGGCAATAGGCCTGTCTGGTGCAAGGAGTGACTCATTCTTAAGGCAACGGCACAGCACGCACAGAGAGAATAGAAAGACCTTTATGCAGATTTCTGTAGTACTGGTTTGCTCTGTTTCTACTGTATGGAATGGTTGCTGTTGCTTTATAGGATTCGCTCATGCTCAGGTCCACTGCCACAGTCAGGTTTTCTCAATAGANTAATAAGATGATCTGAGTCTTGGCACATGAGCTGAAAATTTGGTCAGGTCCAGCTTTTCTGTCAAGGATAAGACTTTCACTGTTCCTGAGAAAAACTGCCTAAATCTGGCAGACCTTTGAAAAACGTCCCCTTGCACATTCTCAGTAGCAGGGCTGGTGGATACTGATGCTGAAGCTCCCATCTGTGTAAGTCTCTACCACAGCTGAGTGGGCTGAGCCTGACCAACCTTTCACTGCTGTTTAGGTCTTTTGGGAGGGTGCAGGGGCCTGTCCTCAGTGAACATGCTGTGCTTCTCCCACTGCTACCCTCCTTGGTAGTAAGGAGAGAGAGACTTGACTCAAAACCAGAAAAATGCTGGAAATCACAGAATCACTAGGTTGGAAAAGACCCACCAGATCATCGAGTCCAACCATTCCTATCAAACACTAAACCATGCCCTGAGCACCTCATCCCCCTGTCTCTTAAACACCTCCAGGGAAGGGGACTCAACCCCCTCCCTGAGCAGCCTGTTCCAGTGCCCAATGACCCTTTCTGTGAATTTTTTTTTTCTGATGTCCAGCCTGAACCTTCCCTGGTGAAACTTGAGGCCATTCTCCCTTGTCCTGTCCCCTGTCACTTGGGAGAAGAGGCCAGCTCCCTCCTCTCTACAA